>CM061531.1:331181944-331352009 GCA_030545055.2 Neoaliturus tenellus | reverse complement strand
CCTCTCGACTTGAAATTTCCAAAAAGTTCCAGGCAAGTTTTACCTGTCTTCGATGAACTCTATAGAGTTTCTTGAGTACCTACAACTCATATCACGCCACAATTCTCGGTTGACCGTAAAACACAAACACATTGGCAGTTTTGAACCGGGCGAAACTGCATGAGCCGGCGGTTGGCGATTCATTCAGAACTTTGTATTGTTTAAGTAATGGGCTTTTACGAAGGAGCCGTTAGTCAAACTTTACTCATACGGAACGCCACAGACCAAAGTTGGTGAAGAAAAGGGAATTACTGAAGTAGTTTCAGCATTTGAAAAATGTGACAATCCACTGGTGTCCAAATTTAATTTATAGTATGGGTAGTTCTTGTAATCGTTAATTTTGATGATTTGGATTTAAGTTGATTGTTAAGTTATCCATAACCAGAAAAAATTTTCAATTGAATCTATTAAGTTTAAGTCGATTTTGATATACTGTATTATTGATTAATGATTTATACAGTAGTTAAAATGTAGTGGTTTATTTTCTAGAAAATGTGCCCGTCGAGCGAGGATATAGTCTTAACAATATTTAATTTGCAATTTACTGAGATATAAGGCATTTTATCTGCGATGATTCCATGTTTTTCGTACAATCTAGGGGCCCTAAGAAATCTATTTACACAAAAATGGCCACGATCCATTCAGTAGTTTTCTCTTTAGACACTAAAATGCACTATTTCATGTACTAACCATTCTGCTTAGAATATATGTTAGACGGTGTATCTAGCAAACATTTAACGGTTACCACACATAAAAATAGTCTAAGAAAACCAATATAACAATTTATTATCCATAAAATAACATGATCAAAAGTTTTTCTCTTTAGAATCTTTTTTATTTTTTACTTAAAAAATAAATATTGATTACTGTGTCAAATGTGTCCGACCATATTCTGGTGGGGATTTTTAAGTCATCAAAACGACGCAGTGAAAACCACTCTCAATACAAAGGGGCCGTCCATAAATTACGTCATCTGAAAATAGGGGGGGGGGGGGGAGGGTCGAGATTGAAAATGATGGTAGGGTGATGTGCAAGGGGGGGGGGGTCGGATTTGATATGACGTCATTTAAAAATGATGTTTAATATCAAATTTTGACAGTAAAACAATGATAAATTCGTACACAATTCATCGATTATAAAATAATTATGTAAGAAAATACATTAGACTATTTTTAGGCATTGTTTTATAGTTTATTTAAGTTTATTTTTCCATTAAGAAAGTCATTTTGACTTTATTTCTGAAGGTAAATTCAGATTTGATTGGTCAATGTCTTTGGTTTATCAGGTAGCGTTCATCGTCAGACAAAGGTAAGAAGAAAAAACATTATTTTTACTTAAAACGGGGGTTTGTTAAAAATGACGTCATTTTTCTGAGAGGGGGGGGGGTCAGACAAATTATGATGGTAGGATGATTTAAGGGGGGAGGGTCCAAAAATGGCCAAAAAGCGATGACGTAATTTATGGACGGCCCCAAATGGAAAAGTCATGCACAATAGTGTGGCACAATAGTGTGGCATATGTTTTAACACACAACGCGATGTGTGCAAAGACAGGTGTTGAATTTATTGGAGGTGTTTTCCTCCTCCAACGAGAGAGCTTACTCGTTGCACGACCCATAGTCTAATGGTCTGACCCGATTTCACGCAAACGGGTCGCCCGTGGCTCATCGGTTCAACAATTAATGACGTCAGAGCAAACCGTCGCCAACCCATTATCTGGCCTCGATTGTGTTCTGCATCGGGAAACTCTGCGGTGCAGCATGCACTACTCTGCACTATAACGGGCAAAGCTGTTTTAGATGCATGTCTACCAATAACTGTGTTCGAAGAAATAACAATCCATTCTTCCAGAATTCATGTTAGATGTTTTTTTAGAAACCTTTGGTTTCACTGAATATGTTTGATTCTCCCGTAATTATGAATCCCCAAGACGCGATTTTTCGTCTTATCTGGAAAATAGCTGTTGCTACCGGTTGTGATATTTTAACTGTCAATTGATATTAGAATTTAAAGTACAAAAATATATTTAACTTTTTTCCTTTGTTCTGATAAATTGATTAAGGACATATCTTCCTTCTTATGTCATTCGGTTAATATTAAAGTACCAGGTTAACCGAGCCTTGCTCGTTGGTTTTGATTCAATTTTAATATTTCACCAACAACCAACTATATACCTCTTCACAGTTAACAGCTGTTTCAAAAGGTCTGCTTAACATTAATGTTCCTTTATTTTCGTTTACATTTATTTTTATTTCGTTACCAAAATAGCAACCCATAAGACCAATGTTAAAAATTACAATTTTTAAACTTAAATTTAGATCAAATTTGATTTTTCCTGGGATTGAGACTGTTTCTAAACTTGTTTTGGGCCGAAACACTCTTTATTGCAAAGTTTAAGCAAAATCTAACAGCTAGATTTCGAGATCGTGGAGCACACATCCCTTCAGAGATTCCTCGTATTATAGTATAGGATTAATATCCCTTTCCAATATACTTTTACATAGAATGTTATAAGCAGAACTAATTTCAGTGCAATTTTACTTTTTATTTTAATCTTTAAAATGAAACACTTCGAACAAAATTCATTTCAAATCCTCGACGCAGGTGTTCTTGCCTAACAGATTCTACTTCATCACTATTATTATCAAATTTGGTAATCGTGACAAATTTGTCAGCTCTGTTTCAATAATTTGTGCAACAGCTTTTTACAACGTATACCTAGCAAATTTAAACATTTACCTATGGCTGAACATAATTCAATAAGACAAATAACGTAATCCAAACCCCAAACGGGGCCGATCACATTAGCCGCAATATCGCAACAATAACCACAAACCACCGCGAGCAGCAGATGGGCACCGCCGACATTGCGCCGTTGCGGCCGAATTAAAACAACAAATGCAAACATTGGACACGGTTTTGTTGTCCGTACAGCTCGAAAACGTTAACGGAATGTCCCATCAATATTGACGGTGGAAACATCTGCGCTTGGGCCACGTGGCGGCGACATAATGGCGACATATTGGTGTTATACTGGGTATGTCCACATCATGGTGGCATACTGGCGACATATTGGTGTTATACTGGGTAAAAGCTGTCCATATCATGGTGGCATACTGGTGACATATTGGTGTTATACAGGATACATGCTGTCCACATCATGGTGGCATACTGGCGACATATTGGTGTTATACTGGGTACATGCTGTCCACTCATGGCGACATACTGGCGACATATTGGTGTTATACTGGGTACATGCTGTCCACTCATGGCGACATACTGGCGACATATTGGTGTTATACTGGGTACATGCTGTCCACTCATGGCGACATACTGGCGACATATTGGTGTTATACTGGGTACATGCTGTCCACTCATGGCGACATACTGGCGACATATTGGTGTTATACTGGGTACATGCTGTCCACTCATGGCGACATACTGGCGACATATTGGTGTTATACTGGGTACATGCTGTCCACTCATGGCGACATACTGGCGACATATCGGTGTTATAGTGGGTACATGCTGTCCACTCATGGCGACATACTGACGACATATCGGTGTTATAGTGGGTACATGCTGTCCACTCATGGCGACATACTGGCGACATATTGGTGTTATACTGGGTACATGCTGTCCACTCATGGCGACATACTGGCGACATATTGGTGATAAGCTGGCGACATAATGGCTACATGCTGGCAACATAACGGTGATATATTGCCGATATATTGGTGACGTACTGGTGACATATTGTTAAAATAGACGACATACCTGCGATTTAGTGGTGACATGCTGGTAACATATTGGCAACATATTAGTGATATACTTACGATACACTGTTGAAATGCTATGGCGTACTGACGATATACTTTTGGCAAGCTATCCCTATACTGTCATATATTGGCGATGTGTCTCCATTATAGTATGGCTGGTGTAATTCAATGAGCCTTAATTGAGGGAGTAGTGTGTTCATAAGCAATAAAAGTATATAATTGGGCCCCATAAATCTTATTTTCGCGACCCAAAAATAATCTGAAGATCAAAATGTGTAATTGACAATGGTTCCAAAAAGCCATGTAGTTTAAAAGTTAAATTTCACGATTGATAAGATAGCTGTGTCTTGACGTTATGTTACGAAAACTAATTAACTTGGAAGTCCTTTTTTCTAACCCTCTCTCACAAATTGACAACTATTTGCTAGACCAAGCAGACATATAAATGACTAGCTTTCTTGCCCGTGCTTCGCAACGGTACTCAAATTGCAAAGCTAACACGAAGAATGTTTTGTCCTTCAGGTGGGAGGATTCAAACCTGCCGTTAACAAAGCCTGTTGTACTATCAACTACTGTCCCAGCTCAAAGCAAGTCATTCATTTGTCAAAACTAACAGAATTCTAAATAGAATTCTTCTAAATAGTTCTTATGCTATGTGTATTATAAATCAGTAAGTTATGTTTCAATATTGAAACATAACTTACTGATTTATAATACACATAGCATAAGCCAAAAGTGTGACCTTATCATTATTAACATTTATAATACCACACCGGCGATATTTTACTAACAAGGCGGACAAATTTCAAAAACCAAGGAAAACTCCACTGAATAGCCTCCAGGGAACTGGCTGAATCTGACGGCGATGCTTTTGTATGTTAAGTTTTGAAGGCACTAACAAACTGGTAAAGACGTTTGTTAAAACCAGGGTTTTCTGAAATGTCTTCAATGTAAAACTATTTTTCATGGGGCTTTACACTTACCACAAACACTGTGTCATATAAACAGGGGTTTTATGTACATAAAAAACAACTAATATTAAGAATGGTTTCCTACATCAAATTAAAATCAATATTAAGTCACATTTAATTAGGAAACGGGAAATCGGAAACTAACAATTTGTTAGTTTTGAGTACCGGTACTGAAATAATACTTTTCCAACAATTATATTTTCTAAAAATAGCAAATTCATCTCCTTAACTAACAAGCGTTGTTGAAAGGATTTATAGTAGTTGTTACATTGGCACACCTGTGCCTGCCATCGGTATTACCAACCTCTGAGGGGCAAAAAAAATTAAAATTATATTATGTGAATAGTGGTGTACTTTATGTATTTAACACTTTAAATTGTTAAAATGTTTAGTTAACTCCAAACCTACTCAGCTCAATTCAGTATTTTTGTTAATCAAAGGGTTCGAGACTTGGCGTAAATAAAATTGTTAATGAAGTTAACATTCGTACATATGTATTTAAAAGAATGTATTTTCTGACTACAATTTATTTTTGACTACAATGTATTTTCTACACTAATTTTATAAAAAGTTCAAAAGAATAAAAATTAGGATAAAAAAGTAAAAATAATTTTGTCTAAACATTAATTTGACTTAACAAGAGTATTGAAAATAAGTAGTTAATTGAAAATAAACACTAGCAATAGTAGCAATATTAAAAGTGGAAAGGCAACAAATAATGTAATAGTTTTACTTCAATAAACTTGAACTGTTATTTTGTTTACTTTTTACAAACGTAATATTACCCTTGAAATCCGATACAATTTTGAAATTACAATGAAAAAAGTTCAATTAGTTCTGCAATCCGAAGCTTAATATCGTAGACCTAAATGATAATCTATCCCCCCCCCCCCCCCCCCCCCCACCAACACCCTCGCTCGCACAGGTGCAGCCATGGTGCATCCGCGCCAACTGTCATCATATGGTCCGGTTGTTTTTTTAACTGTCCCAACCACACATTGTTCACTAAATAACATGTAACTTTAACCATAGTATTATCATTTTTGAGGCTTGGAAAACTACATATTATCACTTGCTACGTCCAAACCACTGTTTTGCAATAGTCAATTTTGAAAACTGTTTTAAAATTATTTTTCTCTGATGTTATATTTGCATTTTTAACTCAATTCCAAAGAGATGATAATCTGGTCCAAGCATGCTTGCATAACTGATTAAATACTGTACACACAGATTACAAATTCTCAGAAATCCCGTTAGATTAAGTTTATAGCGTGTATCAACGTTCAAAGCACGTTGGCAGATGCACTGTAGTTTTTACAACCTCTAACAAATATTTCGCGTATAATTTTAAATACATTTATCAGGTCCTGTAGTCAGCTAGATTTGGACCGTTCCCTATAAACTTTCAAAAGTGTGGCGTAGACCTGGACAAAACATACAAAATACTGGTATACTTTCGGTACCTTATGGGGCAAACGGCGGAGGACCCGATTCACCGGTTTAGAGAGAGATAATGGGGTCGTGCTCGTGTCAATTATTTAAGCCCGGAATCGGTGACGAGATTCAAACCGGATAACTTGTAGCTTAATTGGTTGGGTTTGTCTTTTATCAACCAGGAGGCATACTCGAGCGTTGAGTGTGTCGCATTGTATTTAATTGAACTTTAATTCACTTGGTTTATATTTGCAAAGAAACTTTTAATTTCAATCACTCAATAAAAATAAAATCGTTACACAAAAGTAATTTAATAACTTGTATTTATATATCCAATTTAACTGTAAGCGCGTTCATAAGTTCGAGATTTTTATGGTTGAACTATTATTATTATATCTTATAGCTTCTAATGGATGGAGATAAGCAATTAACTGACATATTATCTAGTATAAATAGTAAAAAAGTAAAAGTGGTTTTGAACTCAACAAAGAATGTGCAAAACCTCAAAAACAATTATTATTTATGAATTCTTAATATCGAAATTAATTTCTCCCTATAATCATTTCCACTCCTCGTCAATAATATTTGAGACATCAAATTAAAAGCTCTGCAATGGCCCAGACCACGTGGCTCTCTTTAGGCGGGTTAAAACGGGTCGACACCCGCCAAAAACACGACTCGACACCGACAGCTGTTCGTCGTCTGCTACGGCTGCCACCCGCACACAGACACACACGCGCGTGTGTGTAAAAATACACAGGTGTCATAAACTTCGGCGGGGAAATAACAATTCATATTTTGCTATAACCTACGGTCTTGTGTAGATTGTTTCATAAAAACTTCCAACTATACAAATTGTAGATGTGACTATTTGTAGCGTCAAGGTTGTCAATTTTCCCCAGTCTTTTGTGAAAAGCCGTGTCACACTTTCCTCTGATTTTTTTTCTTCTTATGAACTCCACGTGTAGGTTCTAATTCAAATCAATTAAACGTCACAATTGGGGTTTGGCGCGGGGGTTGTACGACGGAGGGTCCCAGGGTAAAATCAACGAGCGTGAATAATTAAATATTTTGCAGAGTAGGACAAGCGGGACGGGTTTTACTCACACAAAATCTACAATTTAACTTCTTCTAATAACAATATAACACATGTTAATTAACCCTTCATTCAAATATCTCCATATATCTTTATTGACCAATTAGCTGCTAGAAAACTGATATTTTTAGTAATTTTATAGTTTTTAAATATGTTATTCTTAAGTTACGCCGACCGAAAAAAGTGATAACTTGTCACCTACTTAATAATTTTTTCCACTTTAGCCAACAGAACAAAGGCATCCGTTTCTTATTCTAAATTGTTAAACATTGTTAGGAAACAAACTTATAAATTAACAAACAGTTTCTGATGGGTGAAAGGAATTCCGACTGTTCCCCACTGAGTACTAACGGCCTCAATGACAAATAGCAACTTTTTACTAATGTCTTTAACTTTTCCAATAACGAACCCTCTAGTATCCACAAATTCTTAACGGCCGAATATTTAACAGCAACGACATTTTTTGACCAAACTGGCAGGGATTGAAATATTATCGAAACTTTTATGTTATTTATGGACACTACTTGACTTGTATGGATTCTTCAAAGACTTGCAATCACTCAAAACAACAGAACAGGTTGTTTAGGCCGTGTGGGGCCGTCCATAAATTACGTCATCGTTTTTTCGACATTTTTGGACCCCCCTCCCTAAAATCATCCTACCATCATAATATGTCTGACCCCCCTCCCTCTCGGAAAATGACGTCATTTTTTACAAACCTCCCTTTTGAGTATAAAATAATGCTTTTTAAACGCTAGATGATAAACTTAAAAAAAATACCAATCAAATCTAAATTTACCTTCAGAAATAGTCTAAAGCCAAAATGACTTTCTCAATGAAAAAATAAACTACAAAACAACGCATTAAAATAGTCTAATGTATTTTATAGATAATTATTTTATAATATTTGAGTTGTGTTAGAATTTATCATGGTTTTACTGTTAAAGTTTGATATAAAACATCATATTTCAAATGACGTCATATCAAAGCCGACCCCCCCTTGCACATCACCTTACCATCATTTTCAATCTGGACCCTCCCCCCCTATTTTCAGATGACGTAATTTATGGACGACCCCTGTATGAAACGAGTTGATCCCTGAAGATGCGGGATGCTTTTATCCAGTCCCGCGAAATGTCGAATATAATTGGAGGACAATTATCAGTGTCTCTGTGTTTTTATGTGTGTGTTTTGTGCAATTTCAACGAGTTATCAATTAGCCTATATTTAAGGCTTAAAAGTCTTTTTATTAATGCTAATCGCTCTCCAAAAGGGTTACTCGCTATGAGCCCTAATGTAACGTTTGACAAAAAAGATTCAATATCCATTTTTCTGCCTCATAAATGTAAATTTATAACATACTTCACACAACTATCTTATACTCTAAAACAAGCAAAGTTTGTACGGACAAAACTTTTTTCTGCCAAGGATGGCTGGGCTTTGGTAGAATAAGAGGGTTTTGGCCACGAGAAATCGATTAGAACTGGCTACATGTCTGGGGAAAATCTTGTTTTCATCATAGAGAGCCCTTCAAAGTTCCCGTTGTATCCTCATGTTGATTTTTTGAACCTACTCAATAGAACGAAAATCAGCTGATATTTGTAATTATAAAAATCTGTTACATGTTTAATCTGTAGACCAAAATAATTTTAAGAAAGTGCGGTACTCTCTGTAGTACATAAAAACAATAGAGATTAAATATGTCATGAGAAAATAAATGGAAGAAGCCAAATCCAATGCAAATTATTACTTTTTTTAGTAAAATATGAATAAATACGACAGACTGATAAAATGTTTTTGAAAGGTTCAGATTTAACTTTTGAGATAAAAAAGTAACCGACCAGGTCACCAAAACCAATGGCCGCAATGGAAATGGAGATTCTTATCAAGTTAAATGGATTTCTAACTAATCTCCAGAGCAAAAACAATTTCAAAGGTATATCTTTTCCATGTATATAGCACTTAATATATTTGAGCTCCATATTTGAGCTCACTTTACATCATATTGGTGACACAAAAATGCATTTTTTTAGACAACGCACCATTGAATGTCTTTGATCCAATTGGACATAATATGTTTACATTAATATTAAATCGACTTTTAATCATTTATGTAACTACAGCGATGTAAAACGGTGTCATTGTAGTGACATTGGTTAAAGAAAATTAATCTATTTATAATTAAGACATTCCACCTGTTAAAACAGATTTATTCTTTTATCCACACATTTGCAGGTGCATACTTCCGTTTCAGGTAAATTAATACAACGTAATTAATGTTTCCCGTTTTTCGCTCTATTAATTTCTGACTTAACCTAATCCTAACAAAACAATTTCTAAATATTTTCAAACCCAACGAGTCCAATCATAACCACATCCTTCTTCTACCAAAGTTTTCTGAATTTTTGAACTATAAAAACTGCAAGAAACTCGTGATAAAATCCACCAAAAAGAGGAATAGTTTACCTTCCCAGAATAAATATGGAACTACCTACAGTTGGTTGCACGAGACGTGAGACAGCCCGCCAGGATTTGTGCTGCGTATGGGCAGTTTAACAGCCTGAATTTTAAATGAAGACCTTAGTAATTTTACTGCATATCATTATAATGATTGATCCACTCCATGTTGCAAGAGATAGAGCCAACCTGCCCATATGTAGCACAAATTCCGGCGTTTTGTCTCAAGTCTCGTGCAACCAACTGTAAATATGAATTAACTTGACGGAATATCCAATTTTATTGTGATGAGCATTTTTCCCACAATCGTACGAGAGTTGGCCAAAAACTTCACATGTCATTATTCGAATATATATATACACACACACTCTTTAATTATATATACTATTTTTTGCAGGGATAATATATTTGCAATAATATTATTGCATGTACTTTCATGTTCCAATTTCTATTGATCATTGACAATATCATCAGAAATGACAAATTTCTGTTGTCTTAAAACGTGTATGGCCTTTCCGTTGGATAATATACATACGCGAAGGTATTGCATCACAACTCACACAATTCTGAATAAACCGTCAATAAAATCTCAATAACCTCCTATAGCTCGACACTGGTTGAACGAATCGGCAAACACAAAGACAAAATACTTTGATGCGTGGACAGACATCAGAACATAGGATGATCCGATGTCAATAACAGAACCGGACATCAAACTGCTGCATCAAACGGCAACTGATGCTGAATGTTGAATTTGTACAAAGAGTACACTCTACATCAAGTAAAAAATTGTATGATCTGCACCGTGGAGAGAGAATGGGCTCAGCTTTGTTCCGCTAAATCTAAAGCATAGTGGTTGTACATTTTTCATAGTTTATGGATGTTTTAAGGACTTGCGGGTTTTTCGAGAGAGAAGAACGGTTTAACCGTAACTATTTAAACCGTCATTCCATGTTACCTGCCCCGTCATAATTCACACTTTGCTACTATGGGTCGAAATTGACGCCGTGCCGAAAACGTAATGGCCATTGTGATTAAAAATACAATACCACTTGTAAATAAACATCCACTTGTACGGTGTTTAATTTCTCCCAAAAATGTTTAGATCTGATTGAACTATGGATGTGTATAACGACATTTCTTATCCAGCTATTCAATTAACCTTCAAAGCCCCATAGGGTGAAGGTTAATAGGGCTTCCTATTTATCAATAAACTTCCTTAATTAATTTTGAATCCTTACTGATATCATGGAAGCTTAACAGCAAAAAGATGTTGTATCTTTTAAAAGCATACTTCAAAATAGTTTTAAGGGAAGTTATTACCCTTTCACACAATGAAAACCCAAAAACTTATTACCCGTAGTAATCTTTCCATACACTTTCTCATGATCTACAGTGAAATGGGGACAGCTTGTAGTGTTGCCTGCAGCTGCCGCTGGGATTTTTATATTTGCAGGAGTCCGGCATCTGGCAATAGCGGACCTATAGTTGTAGCTGGCGCTATACAAGCGGGGCTAAAGGTACGTTTTCCTAGCTCCGCGGTATATTGCGCTGCGTGCTACGTGATGCTATCGCGCCGCCGCGGCCAGGTGCTCCGTATTTGTATGTCAACGCTGCGCAAAAGTGTTTTCCTAGCACCGTCGTAAACTCTCTGCGTTGCGTGACGAACAGACGAACATCCTCAGTCAATCAGCTCTGCTATGGATAGGAAGAAGTGTGTTGCACTGTTGTTATTGTTGGAAGAAGATGGAGAGATGGCTGAAGATGTGGACATAGCCGTTGCTCTATTGACTCGTAGTCGTGATGAGTGCAGCGATTTGTTCAAGAGAAGGAGCAGTGAGGGTGCTTACAATGTTAATAAAAAATCACCTCATAGACGACGAAATTAAATTTAAAGAGGACATATGGCTCATCTTCCATAAAACTTCATATTCAGATACATATTCTATCAACCCACTATCGTCATCTGTGAGAACTTGTTCATATTTTGTTGTTGGCAACAATCTGCACTCACTTTTGACATTCTAATATTCTCAATGCAGACAGCGGAAGGTCTGTTCGGCAGCGCGGTGCGTGATAGACTGCTCTCGAAGCAGTGGTCCCAAACACGGAGCACGTAGCACGCTGCGCGGTACTCAGTGAGTCGCGCACTGCGCTACTAGGAAAACGGTCACATTGGTTTCAATGCAAGCGGTAGTTTCCTCTACCTCGGAGCACGGAGCACGCCGCTTAAATCGCAAACGGCACCGATAACCATATAAACAAAATCTATTTTAAATAAGTGATAATACATTTGAAGCTCACGTATTGTTATATATCATGTTTTATGTGTAGCTTAAGAGTTTAAATTTTTAGTAGGCCTACATTTTATTTTTACATTTAGGCAAAAGATCTATTCAGTCGAACATGTCTATTGTTTACGATTAAGTATGCTACATAGAGTCTTATTATACTTGTAGTTTATGCAACGGGTTTAAATTAGGTTAATAATGTACTTCTTTATGGTGTTACTTAAAATATCATCATTATTGATGAGTATTGTATTGGTAGAAAGACTAATTTGAACTATTGGAACTACTGTTGTAAGGAGCTTTAAAAAATTGGCGTTTCAAAGATTAGCTTTTTTCATGAGAAGGCCATACACTGTTTGCACACAAAATGCGATTGTGTAGATAAATATATTTTAATTATATATTTTGTAGTTTTAGCATATACGTAAACCGCGCTTTTTGGTGATCTTTAATCTTGGGTTACGATTCCTTCCTGGAATATTTCCCCTCAGATCAACTGGATAATAAGAAATAAATACGTTGTCCGCATAATATGTAAAACTAAGTGGTGACCTGAGGAAATTTTAAATTTGTAACTAAACTAACATTGAAAACTAATATTGCATGTATATTCGTTAGATTTTATTTCATTGCGGTGTTCGTTAGAATATTTCCACAGACACTAGATTTATTGTGAGGCAACGGCAAGTGCTAATAAGTGAGCTTTAACGAACTCTTTTAAATTAACCCTCTAAGATTTTTTTCTTAGAGGGATTTTTTGGTCTAAAAGATACGGTATTGTTGCGATTCCATTATTATGAACCGTAGCAATGGAGCAATGTCACCCCTACCTCTACCAAAGGGGGGCCGGATCATAAGCACAGCTCTGCACCTAACGGGAACGTCAACTGCAGAGGTCTGTTGCTACTCTGATTCTGACACGTAAATTTGCAGTTTAGTCGGTGTGTTTTTAAAAAGGTCACTTACGGGATACACACTAGCTTGAAGGCATAATGTAGTTGTAAAAATAACAAAGCTACACCTCATCTGATCCATCACACTCACCTTAAAATACGTACCATAAAGTCAAGGTCTGTACAGGAAAAAGCATAACTTCTTTCTAAGGTCAGCTGAATAGCTATTTTGTTTTTTGTGTTCCGGATATGAAGCGTCAAAACTAAAACGGAAGTCAAGTTACGTTATGATATTTATAATTACACAGCTGATTGAAAAAGACACTGAAGCAGTCTTGCCACGGGTACGATATTTATCGTAACGAAACCATATATTACTCTATTTTACATTTGGATTATTAGTTAATAACAAACCTTTAGATAATAAAAAAATTAACAATTATGAATCAAGGTAAATAAATATAAAACCATAAATTTAACCCTAGTTTGCTTTGAAATCCCTTATTTTAGTAATTGTTGAGAGGAAAAAATCCCCAACGCAAACGAGAATGATTTTTGTTTCCTGCAGCGTTGGCGACACTTGTAACAAAGAGTAAAATGTTGGTTTTTAATACTTTTTAAACCAACAAAAACTCTGTGGTTATATCCACGGGTGTCGCAGAAACTGACACCATTGCTCTTATGGGATGTAGCTCACCTGGCACTCCAGTCATCTTGCCATAGAGTGTGTCGGTGTTTAAAAGAAAGTATCTAATAATGTCAATTTTTAAACAGCAGAGTAACGATGTAATCTGACGACATCGGGAAGTCTGGCCAATGTCGACTGCGTAACCTGCCAGATACTATCCAGATACCGTCTCGATCGCTGGGACAAACGTCTTTATTATTAGTCCATATATCAACCCCCCTAATATAATAGATATTTTTTTAACAATCAGTTTATTAGATTTTTGCTCTAAATTGAATCTTTTTGATAAGTTTGTGGGTCTGAGAATACGCTGGTTCATATTTCTACACAAAATACCTCTGGGTAGCTATACCCATATTACCGTCTAATATTCAAAAGCTTGTAACACCCTAAGGTGCTATATCATAAAAAAGGATATAGATTATTTCTTTAAAATGAAAAAGAAATGCCATATGATGGAAGCAGCAACTACACCAAACACTAGTAATTTTGCAGTAAAATTGTCACTAGTAATTTTGCAGTAAAAACTAGTGCACGTGTTGCTCGACATCGAGCAATTTATTTTGATGCAATACAAAATACATTTAGTTCTAAATCATTGAAATGCAACCAATCCAATATTGTGAATATCAGTGATCACCAAAAACTACAGCTGTTCGTTAACATATGTTTATAATGCTCAAACAATCTCAATGTTATTCTAATGGAAAAATTTCAAATTTAATTTTTTGGACGGCGCCCTTATTTTATGTCCGATTTTCATCTTTTTTGGCGGAAACAACTACAGACCAAGCAATATCCAACGTCACCAAAATATTGAAAACCGGCTGAGAATTGTAGGAGGAGTTCTCAACACAATAAAAACCCATTAGCGTATTAAATAAGTATAGATAAACACTCAAAACTAAAGTATAATAACCTAAAACAGTCCAAGATGTAGTTAATGTAAACAAAAATGATACTATTTCCTTGAATCTATTTCAACACAGTTAAACATACTGTGTGTCGAATAAAAAAATCGGGTGCATGGACTTTAAAAGATTCAGCGTTAATGTTGGTTGCCATCACCACAATGAAATCTGTCACTCATTTACCCCTAAAGTGAATTCATCACACTCGGCATTCTGTCAGTCCATCTGCATCCCTGACAGTGCCCGGCGATTATACATGTAAAATATATAAATCTGCAAATTTCAAAATTCGACAGCTGTCGAGGGGGCCTTTGTGGGATTTGCGTTTGGAGTGACGCCGTCAGAGGGCGCTGCATTGGGCGCAATCTCCGGAAAATGACGCACAGCGACGCGGCTGAGTGGCAAAAGAAACTATGATATTTGCAGTTACAAACAACTTTATGTGGTCGTTAAAAGAATATTTTCACTATGAACACATTGAAACCAAAATGTTGTATTTTCAATTCAAGTTACAAAGAACCAAAGAATTTCCTTGTTATGTTGTACCATTATTTATTGATATGATCCAAAAAGTTTGAGGGCGAGGTACAAATTATGATACATCAGTAAAGCAAACAACTGCTTAAAATTCTTGTTGTTCAAAAATGGACTTCACGACTTTAAAAATTCTTTTGGAAGTCCTCAAAGTTGAATTCTCAAACCAAAATCACTCTGGTAACAAGCTAGATTACCCGAAAGTCATCCTTATATCCTTTTACGACAAAAATGTTAATTTTGACATTGTCCTTAAGCGAGATCCCGATGCTAGATCATTTCAAAACTAAAAATAATGTAAAACTCAATCATTAATTAGATTATCAATAAGTTTGTTAACTTCATGAAAAACTATAATTGGGAGATGACATTATGGCCAAGTAGTGAAAGGGAAGATACAGTTGTTTCATAAAATAGAAATTAAATTAAAGTCACTTAAAAATCGATAAGATAGAAAGGACTGTGTTAGGGGTAAACTCCCATCAATCCCTTTTCCCCTATAGCACAGAGGAACGAGTACCTAAAGGTTTCTTTCTCCGTGCCTATAGGTTGCCAACAAGCAAGGCCGGAGTACTACAGGCCGGAGTGCTTTGAAAAGCTTGACGTCCCAGTAATAGATGGACCACTTCATCGGTGTTCCCAAAACCGGGCAATTAAGTCGATTTCCGAGGATTTGCGTGGGGTGGGTAAAATTTGGTGTCTTTTAAGGGATTTCTAGGTAATTATTAGGGGAATTGCATTAAAATTACGTCATTGCAGATCAGATGGCCCATCTATAATAGTGTACGTTTCACCGTGAGTGGTGGGGGAGAGGGTAGCAGTTGTGTAGTTGGCCTCGCAATACATCTCCATCGTTGCAAGGGTAATATTGCTTTCCTTCCATACAGATTTTTTATTTTACTTTTTTATAGCATCCTTAAAATGTTATAGGAATCTTTCGTTACTCTTGTTGCCATCCATGTATAGCGAAAAATCTTCAAGACTTGATCCTCCTCACAATCCCCCCCCCCCCATCACATCTGACGCCGGGTGACAGTTCCGTCAACCGCGTGCGTTACGTGTGTGCTCGTGTGTGTGTGCGTATGTGTTGGCTTGCGTGCGTGTGTGGCCAGATAACAGCCTGCCTGTTCCCAAACAGTCTCGTGCCGTGTCTGTCCGCCTGTCGTCTGTGCGGGTGTAACACGTGTGTAGCACGTGGCACCCTCCCCCCCACCCCCCCCCCCATGATCCCGGACTCGCTGTGATGTTGTATTTATATTGCTACAACATCGGCGGTACAAACGTCTAACGACCGGGCCGGAAGTGCGGTTTGACTTGGTGGTTCGCTCTTGGTTGAGATTTCGAAATATATCATTTGTGGGTTGAAGTTGTTGTTAACGCTTGTTTTTTATTTTATTACAATTTCTTTGGATATAGAAATATCATCTATCTTACTAATTCCGTAAGGAATTTCTTGTGAGCAGCAAAACTCTTTTATTTATGAACCGATTTTGATGATTGAGGTGTCAAATTAAATTGAATTCTCTGTAGGCGTCATGCAATCATTGTTGTCGCCCTCAGTTCAATATGCTTCGCCCCATTGGACTGTAAAGTGTCCATCGATTTGAAATATAAGACCAAATTTAGTAAGTTTACCTATAACATATGATTCATTTCATGAAAACAAACAGCGGTCTTCATTTTCATGAAGACGGTCTATTGGAGGTCTTCCTCCTGTCTTCCTTCTGTCATTTTCATTTATTTAGTTTTTCTGTTTACTTATCAGTTAACTTTAAATTCAAATACAACGATGACTGACGAAATGGGATAATGTTTTTAACATAAAGTTTTCATTCAGAGTATTAGGGAGTGACAGTTGTGATTGTATTTTATTTTCATTTTATACAAGTTTCATTCTCACCATATGCCTAGCGCTCAGACTGGAGCTGTATTCGTCGAGTATCGACTGGCAACGACTCGTTAACTACTAATTTGTTCTTAAATAAAAAGATCGGATTACTTTAGTATACAAAAAATTACTGAAATAAACTTTTTTCCTCTCTTAAAGAAAATATTTCGCTCAACTGAAGAACAATACACACATAAAAATGTGTAAGGTAACAGCTATTATTCAAACTTGTAAAGAGCGTTGACATTTTTTACACTTGGATGTAAAGAATTTTTATTGCTGTCATATATTGAATAGAAATCTTTATGCAAAAACTGGGATTGATAAACTATAAATGAATTTTCTATATGGTGTTATTAAAAGAATGCCAGGCTTTTAAACGGGCACCACTTGAAACTTTTTATATACACTAAAACAATTGAAATGTCGAAATTAAAAAAAAAAATGTTTTTCAAAGTTTTCAATGCGATCTCCATTTATTGCTCTGCAGACATCAAAGCAATATGTCTTTCAGAGTGTTTTTTTCGGCATCTATATGGTGTCACAGTCATGATCGCTGTTGAAATCCACTCACGCAGATGTCTGGAGTTTTGAATTTTTCTGTATACACAATGTTCTTTAGGTAACTCCAGAAAAAAGTCCAAACGGGTTAAACAGGACTTCCCAGAGGCCAGGGAATAGACGCATCCCTGCCTATCCATCCATTTGGACATGCACCTTCCACTGTTTTGCACACGTCAAGGTCAAGCAACGTTTGATTCCACATAAAATGGCAAACACCTCTTACTTGTTTTAAGTTTAGATTGTCGTTTAAATCATTTAATTATCTATAAAAGTCTTTTAGTAGCAACATTCCAAAATCACCCTGCACATCATATCAATATTGAACAGCCTCAGCTGTGAACAATGTACAATAAAATCGTTCGCAATCTGCACGTTCTTCGAAATCCAAACCACATGTGGGCCTAGACAACATAAAAGCAACTAAACGCAAGAAAACAGAGGTTCACTCGGGAGTAAATTAAAAAACTACCAACTTCATGCATGCTAAATTTTGTAATTTCAAAATCCAACAACATAATATTCTGACCACTTGGAATTATATTTTTAATAATTAAAATTTTTCATAATAATTTGAAAAAAAATCATTTATTTTAAATTAGATTTTAACTGTTGTTTTAAAACAACTAAAACAGCAAAAAAATTCTACAAATCAGTATGTTTTGTTATAGTATAATAAATAAACATTCAATTTTTGGTAATAAAAATTCTTTTAAAAGCCTCTGTCTGTGTAAACTTCTGGAAGCGTTTATGGCGGCCGTGTGCTGTCTGTTGTAAATTAAATTATTGTAAAGCTCACGTCTGCTCCGTGTCTATGTCGTCCAAAGATGGACGAGGAAAAACATCCCCCCATGCTGGGCAAAAAATTAAATACGTCAGAAGTTATTGCATTCTAAAATTTTCATAGTTATATCTTAGATGAAGCATACTCCTCAAGGGATGGACATTTTTTACCATTTTTTTAAACCAGTTTTATCCATTTCCAGTCCGTTTGCGGCGTTGTTGTCTACTACCAGTAATGAGAACTTGAACTAAATGTGCATATAAACCCATGTTTACTTTTAAGATGTGTTAGATACTTTAGATACTTTATTTGAAACACCGACGCACTCTGTGGTGCGTATTTTAAGGTGAGTATGACTGAAGGGGTGAGTGTGATGATTGTAATGGATCAGATGAGGGGTAGCTTTGTTACTGACAAATATCAGCTGTTTCATTTGTCAGGATCATTAATTAATAGCCCAATGACCAAAGGCAGCTGGGTCCAGTATCGAACCATCAAAAAGCACTAACTTTTCTCAGGACCGAACTGGCAACCTTCAGATTCAAAGGCGAGCTCTTTAACCACTCAGCTACCCAGCCAGTTTATGACTGCTCGTGGACCGTCCCTAAAAAGAATAGAAAATCACGGAGTTAAATTTTCATGTTCAATAACAAAATTAATTATAAAGCCGTCCCGCGACTTTTTGAACACCCGGTGCCCCAGTACTTACGCCGCGGCGCTGCAAAGCCTGGGAAGTATTTTGTTGATTTTACCATAATCGTTCACTCCGCTCCCTACCCGTTCACACGTAAAAGCTAGTACATTTATGATTGTTACGATTTTGTATACTGATTTAACTGGTTATCTAGGCCTCATCCAAATTTTACTGTTCGAGAACAGACGCTCACTCTTAACATCGATCTTATTTGATTGCGTCTTTTAAATTATTTAATTCTGACAATATTCAACTCAAACCATGGACATTTCTTGTTTTAAATCTTAATTTACGACATTAAAATATGCATTAAAAACCCGTTTTTCTACTGATTGCGGACGAAATAAGTTGCATTATATCATGACTGCCATTCCTTGCAACAACCCCTTAGTACTTTGCAGGTGTATTTCCAACAATATGGTTTAGAATCCCACCAAAACCAAATTGATAACGTTGCATAAAACCTAGTACACCTCTAGCAGATTGTTTCTTGAACGGTAAACGGTTGGGGAGATGCATGTGATATCATGAAGCACCTTTGAGTTCTTTTTGACTCATTTGATTCAGAGACCTCACATCGACCACATCTGTGTCGGGGCCTCGCAGATACTAGGACTGATCTCCCGTTCTGCAAAACATGGTTTGAGTGTTCTTAATCCTCTACGATCCTGTATAATTCACTGGTCCACCAGCTACTCGAGTACACCTGTGAAATTTGGTTGCTATTCACCAGCCTGGCCATTTTCACCATCTCCAGTCAGTCGAATGTATCTTTCTTGAAGTCTCAGTTGATTAGCTATGTGCATGGACTTCAGGGCCTAGAATGCAGGAGACGACTGTAGCTCATATGGTATTTCTATTCAAGCTCATCAATCTACAAATTGACTGTCGCTTCCTACTTCAACTTCCACATCCCTAACAAAGCTACTAGACAACCAGCGTCTATTTTTTTTTTTTTTTTTTTTTTTTTTTTTTTTTATCTACGCCAGTGGCATTTTTTAACGTTTTGGCGGGGAACGGTCCAAACCCCAGTCTCGTGACTATCTAACATCGACCAGTTGTTAGAAAGCATCATTAATTAATAGCCTAATGACAAATGGCAACTGGGTCCGGAATCAAACCTTAAATAAGCTACCAACTTTTCTCAGGATCGAACCGGCAACCTTTGGATTTAAAGGCGGGCACCATAACCACTCAGCTACCCAGCCTTTGAGATTAGCCTAGCTGGGACCAACTACTTAAGGTCTCTAGCCCCATTCCTTGCTGTCATTCTTCATAGTTTATTCAGGTATGCAGTTTGACAGTTATATTTCTTTCGACAATTGCTCGTTTACTTTAACATTTGATAGCTAAGAACTCTTTCATTTGTAATGATTATTATCCTGATTTATTGGCCAACTCGTATCTTGAAATAATGTATATGCTTAAAATGGTGTATGCCGTTGGTGAATAAATAAATAAATATCTCTACAAACGGTAAAACTGAGGAGCAGTGAGAAGTCCAGCTTGGTTTCAAACCCCGTGGCGTTTGTGACTCACTGTTATTTGAGATTTTAGAAAAACAAAATAGAGAAATTTTTAAAACTGTTTGCTAAAAGTTTGGTGAAATGGGTGGCCGTCGAAACACCCTTTTCAGTCAATGTGTTATATAGTAACTATAAGTGTTTCTTAAGGCGATGCCCACGGATGACACTTAATAATGATAAAACTCACTTATGGTGATTGTTACTGTTTTGGATAACATAGCCTTGGTAGAACAACTTTTGGTCCCATAAAAAATACATAGAGAAGCGAAGCAAGGCAGGATTTCAAGTAAAAAATTCAGATACTTTTGCATGTGTATGATGTTTTAAACATCTCGGAGAGAGTTAGCGAACCAACTCTGGCGCAGGACTATACAAAAGGTGAGAGAAGAATTTAAAATGGTCCGTTATAGTGACTCCAGGACTTCCTTAAAGTTTTGAACTCCATACAAGGATGATAAAATGGTGTGATTTAGAAAAACTGACATACGGAGAAAAGTTCATATAGCTTATTTAGGCAAACTATTCCACCGCAAGCCAAAACATTGACGAAAATGATAAATAAAGATCCAGACCTCCTGAATGTGAGTGGAGGAACAACACAGATATTTCTGAATGATGTAGGGTTCAAGATTTAAAAACGGGGCATTTTAATTGAACGAGAAGATTTTGTGAAGATAAAGTGAATGCCTTATACAGACTCAAAGACGTTTAGGCTACAGAACAGTGCATCAGCAAAGCGTGGCTACTGTGGTGCGCCTACCCTCCTCCAGTCCGAATAAAGATCCGGGTGGTACTCCAGCTTAAAATAACACTTAATTAAAAGTTCAAACGTTTTTAAATATATTGTTGAGTTTAAGCGTATTATACCAATACCTCCTAGAATAATAAGAGAAGGCCAAACGACTGAAATTCGTTACGTCATATAAGTAGGCTGATGTGTTATGTTATGATGTAAGAAAACAGATGTGCTACTGTCAGTCGACGGAGTTTCATCTGTCATGACTAACTTATTTGTTTACAAACAACGAAAAATCAAAACAAGATTAGATGTTTTACCATTTTTTGGGGATAACTCTAATTGCCTTGGGGATAACCAGCACCCTCTAGATTTCTTGCCAGCACCATCTAAAGCATGGGTTGGAACTAATGATTTAACACATCAGCCTACTTATATGACGTAATGATCTTCAGTTGTCTGGCCTTCTCTTATTACTCTAGGAGGTGTTGATTGTACTCGGTGGTGACTCCGCAATTAACACATCATCAGGGGAGACATCGTCTTGAATTCTCTTTTGCTTCACAACATTTTTACTCCGGCTGATGCTTTATTCATTTTGCTTTCAACCTTTTTGTATTAGTATTCTACTCTTCTATTTTTAAGGTGATATGCAATAGGCTAAACTGTAATAAAAAATCAATCTCTGAAAGCTAAGTATTTATGCTTACAATTAATGTTTTCACAACTAGTTGTTAAGTTACTTATATTAAGAATGAAGGTCTAAACTTTGTCACCTCTTTGAATAATGGTAAGCTTAACAACATCAAGGAATGTTTAGACGATATCCATATTTTCAAACTATAAATGATGTTTTATATGTTTTACAACTTACAAACGTCAAAACATTCGTTTGTTTGATTTTAGCTGAAATATAGTAAAACAATCAGTGACATGTTCAAAATCTTGAGTACCCTACTTTATTATAATTTAGTTTGTAGCTTAAACAAGAAATGGGAAAAAATTTAAACTTTCATAAAATATAGATATGTTATATAAGTATACATGAAAGGTTTTTAGAGAGATTTGTGAGAATTGGCTATATGAAACTGTTATAGCTCGTGGTATAAATTAAATAAATTAGGTTAAAAGTGGTTATTATCTGAGCTTAATTAGTTGAGAAGCCTAACTTATTTAGCCTTTTATACAACGTAGGACTCCCTTCTGTGGGTGTGGTTTGTGTTACACTATATTTTACAACAAATACATTTTTTGTGGTACTGTACCAGTTTTTACCGATGCTCACATCAGCTAATATGCTTTTACAACTTTATAAACCCGATTTAACACAAAATAAATGTTGATTTACTTAAGAAAAGTACATGCATATAAGACATATACCTATAGACTAAAATATTTTTTTCCAAAATCACACCATCAATTAAAATCGCTCACCTTGCACTGGAGGCTTCCAGCCTTTCCTTATCAGTAGCTTGGCCACAATAAGGTTCGCCTGCTTGGTCCTTAAAATAAACAACCACCTAGAGTCCAAAAACGAGCGAACGAACGGCAGAAACGACGCGGGTACTCGACATCTATAGAGGTAAACAAACGTACGAGTGAAGATTGAGGTTAGTGAACAGCTGATCGCGCGGGAACGAGTTGTCGCGAGCGTTGCCGAGACGACAGTGCGAGCGCGACCGGTGGCGAACGGTTAGTTCCGCGCGCCTCCGCCAGACAGCGCTCACGGCGCAAGTCCACCACCGCCAATTGATTGATGTCGGTCGATGTAGATTTAATTGAATGCAAATAAAATATCGCATCGTTCACGCAGCACGCGCTCCCCTTCGCGCCGTTTGAGCTTCTTCTTCTTTTTGTGTGATCAGCTGTTTGCAAATAGTTTTTCTTCTTTTCAGTGTTTGCAAACGTTCCTTGTGTGGTTGAAAGTGAGTCTAAATTATATACAGACACAATTGTAACTCACCCACTCACTCACTCACTTAGGTTAAAATATATCCTAAAGCTACCGTTAGAGGATTTCTTACGATTTTTTTAATATCCCCGCCTCACCGACGATTCCTCTTGTGAATAGTAGGGGAGCGTCTTAAAGTTTTAATTGTTTCTTTTTAAATGGAATTTCTTTATTATTATTATTATTATTTCCCTACTCTTAACTGTAAGTTTCAAACGGGGGTTAATATGTAAGAAAATTGTGTCAAATAAGACAAACTAACCACAGGTTTTAACAATAAACATTTTAGCGTATCTCTAGCCGCTTAGCCTTAAGACCAATTTCGAACTTTGTTCTGTATTTTGTTTAAAACGCTCGAGGCTTAAATGAATTAGAATATACAAACTACAGGGTATGGGGTGGAGCCCCCATCGAGCCGTAGGCGAGTCTAAAATATATACAGCCACAATCACTCTCTCATACTTAGGTAGACATATTTCCTGAAGCAATTGGTTATGCTAGAAACTTGAAATTTAGCATGGATATACCTTGCACAGTTCATAAAAAGATAAATCATGGATAAAGGCAAAATGATAAAATCGAAGAATTTTAAATTGAACCCCATCAAAAATTATAAAATGCCAGATTTTTAAATAGTGATTTTAGTTTTTCAGCTCTAGTCACCAAACGGAGGGTCCTATCAAAAATCGGGGACAATGTCTTTTAAACTACTAGGCCTACATCTTTGGTCCTTTGACCTTTTATTGTATATCGCACTGTTAAACCTCCAGACCGATTTTTCTGAATCCTGTTTTATTGGCTTTGCTTTTGAGACTGAACTGTTTGTTAGTCCTAAAAAGTTTTACATCACAATATTGATCGATTTCGTAAAAATCTACAGTTTAGTTTCTTTCATATTTCACCGTATCTCTTCCCAAATACTCTCAAAGGATATTTTTACTTTTTACCAATTTTGTGAACATAAGTAGTGACACTATATTGGGCCTAACCCATCATATAAAACGTGATTTTTGTTTTTCACCCTTAACAGCCAAACGGGCGGTCCTATAAAAACCTGGGACTGGTACCACGATAAAGAACTTGACGAACTACAATTTTGAATTTTTCTTGTAACTCGCACCGTTAACCTTTCACACCAATTTTTGTAAAATCAGGTTCTGGTTTTTGCACTTAGTGTTGAGACGGTTGGTCGTATAAAAAATGGTACTAACATTATTGAGAGATCTTAATAATACACAAACACTTTCATTCAAACATTTTAAAGTTTTTCTACGTATTCATTGACCTTAAAAACGCTCTAAAAATATTTTTGTAGACTGTAAGTAGGTATTATTAGGTTTAGTTCCCATCGCTGTTGGTGATACTTACATTTAACAATGAATACAAAAGAATAATTTACATACTTTTAATGAGTACCCTAGAAGTATTTTAGGAATTTTTTTGTGGATATTAGAGGGTCTTTGCTATGAAGAGGGTCATTATATCCCGTTTATTAAATTTTCTATTATTTTTGTAATTGTATTTTTCGATGATGTAATGCATTTGCTGATTTAACTGATAATGTATGCTTTTACTGGTTTCATTGTTTCGCTGATTCATTTTTGCTGATTTGTTTTAAACATTTATCAGTATTTCATCTACTGTAATGTTATTTTGCAATTTTTACTTTCTCCCCCTATACCATAGTATATGGAGAAAGTATTGTTTTCGTCAAAATTTTCGAATTTGAGTTGTTGGTGGATTTATCCATTATGGTTCCCCCTGAGTCCAAAAAAGTGGTTTTCGGAGTGATGTCTGTGTGTGTGTGTGTGTGTATGTCGTGTCAGGATGTAAAGAGAGCTAGAGAATGCCCTAATGGTCCGATTTTAATGAAATTTGGTATATAGGTCCAAATCTACGATAATTCCAGGCGTTTTTTTCATTTTTTTGAATTTTTATTTTTAAGGGTATTTTACCCCCAAAAACCCTCAAAAATCGTCAAAAATCAAAATTTCTCAAAAACGGCTCTAACGATTTTGATTAAAATTTGTGGTTTATTAAGCTTAAATGGTGGATAAAATGACACCACCCGCATCTCCGAGAAAATGCGCGTTCAAAAGTTATGGAGTAAAAGTGTTTAAAAATCAATTTTTTGAATTTTCAAAATAGCTGTTGTCTTGAAATAAATTTTACTTATCGCCATTAAATCAAGCTCAAAAAACTAAATAATCTAGTATTTTAAATTATTGCTCTACGTCAAGTGGTTGCGGAGAAAATTCAATTTTTCGTTTAGCGGTAAACGCAGTACGTTGTTAAAAGTCACAGACGCGCGTAGGGTCAAACGAGCCCTGCGCAGCCGGTAACTATCCAACTGAGTCATCAAGAAATTAATGTTTGAAGCTTTTAACATCTTTTTTATATTGTTGGGAGAAAGTATGTGTCAGTTAACTGATACCGTTTATTATGTATTTCATAAAATTCTCTTTGCACTATGAGGTTGAGGCAAGAGATGTCCCTTACCCCAATGATTTGTTTACTACTGCAAAGTTCCCTGTTTAAGTCATAAAAAATACTTTGTATAGTACATAGAAGCTACACAAGCATACCCTGCTATTTCTACTTAAATAATGAAATAGCCATTATGCATGAAGGGTTAATTATTCTTGATTATAATAACTGGTTTCAAACCAACTTATTTCATGCACTCGTCGACTTATTTAGCCCCTCCTAGTTTTACATTTCATTATTAAATTTAAAAAAAAATATGTCAATAAATTATATTCAAATGCATAATGTATTGTATTTTATTGAGCGCCTAACTTTAACTTGTGACAACATAGAGCTCAAGGGTGTGTATCGTGTTGCTGCTACATGTTGGAAGGCATTGCTTATAATGCTAGAATAAAAAGAATTTACATAATAATTAATATTAGGCCTACATTAGTTAGTAGAATATAGATCAGTGGAATGCTTGTTGCAATAATTTGTCTATTCCAAAAACAAAAGTAAAGTAATATTAGTTATTGTATAAATTAAGATTACAATAGTTGAAAAGTACTGAAATGAAATGAAATGAAATGAAAAATGAAATTAAATGCTTTATTCAGGAAAAAAATACAAGTTGGATAGTACATAAAATATAAGTACACTGAAAATATTCCCCCACATGGGCAATGCCTGTGGGTGGGGGAAGAGTCCAACTGTCTATCCTAGTTACAAAATTGTAAACTAATAAAATTCTAATATTAAATTACAAAAAGCTATAAAAAGAAAGAAAAAATATATAATACGTGAATATATAATAAAGAAAAAAAATACGTGTGGGCCGGACGGACGGCCCACACATACACCCCCCTCACTCGCTCACTCACTCACTCACTTTCTCTCTCTCTCTCTCTCTCTCTCTCTCTCTCTCTCTCTCTCTCTCTCTCTCTCTCTCTCTCTCTCTCTCTCTCTCTCTCTCTCTCTCTCTCTCTCTCTCTCTCGCGAAGAACCTTGGCGATTATCGGTATGGAGAACTTAAGAACATTCTAATTCCATCCCGCCCTACAAGTACCAACCATTTATTTATTTCATTTTTTAAACAATCTAGACTACAAAGCGGAGGATTTTTTAAATGCATCGGAAGCTGTGAAAAGAGGACGTTAGCGATATAAAATGATGAGGTGGTGGTGATTGTTTTGGTCAATCTTGGAGGAACAATTCCCAAGTTAGTTGCCGATCTGGTGGGGTAATTGTGCGTAATTTGCTGAAAGAGGTTATGCCGATTTTTTACTATGTACAAAATTAATGTTCGTGCATATACTGTAAAAACATTAAAAACTTTGAACTCTTCAAAAAGTAATTCAGTAGGATATCGACGGTTTTTATTCAACGCGGATTTAATAATGGATTTTTGAAGTGTTTCAAGTTGGGAGATTATACTTTGAAAGCCCCCTCCCCACGCCAAAATGCCGTACTGCAAAACAGACTGTACATAAGCATAATACACTGTTTTAATTAGATCATCAGTTAAAACATTTCTTAAATTACGAAAAATAAAAATAAATTTACGAAGTTTATTCCTTAGGTAACTAATATGGCTAGTCCACTTTAAACGATTATCGAAAATAACACCAAGGTATACTTATACTCTACCACCCTTTCCACATATTCACACGACACACACCCATTCACATCACCACATGCGTGTAGACGGAGCGGTAGGTCTGTAGGATCGTGATCGGCTCTCACGGACACTGGCATATACTTTGTTTTTGATATGTTAACCGAGAGCCGATTTTGATCGAACCATTGCTTGACGGAGAGCAAGCCGCGCTCGGCCAGGAGGTACGTTTCCTCCCAGCTGTCACCCGCGAATAGCAGAGCCGAGTCATCAGCATAGAGAAATATTAGTCCTTTGTCCAATGTCACTTTACCTAGGTTGTTAATATATATTAAAAACAGTAAAGGCCCCAAAGTTGAGCCCTGCAAGACTCCATAATCGATTTTTAATGGTTCACTGGATTGGCCAAGTATAGAAACAATTTGATATCGATCACTTAAATAACTCTTGAACCAATCCCAAGCTAATCCCCGAATTCCAATATATTCTAATTTTTTTAACAAGATTTCTCGGTCGACAGTGTCAAAAGCCTTGGCAAGATCGATGAAAACTAGTAGAGGCTTTTTATTACGCTCAATAGCATCATGGATATTTTTTGTAAGCAAAAACAAATCATCGTTGAGATTTTTGTCCCTTCTAAAACCAAATTGATTCTCAAACAGAATATTTTTATTCAATAAATATTTTTCTAGCTGGAACCTTACACATTTTCCCAATATTTTAGATACCACACTTGCCAATGTAATCGGTCTAAAGCTAACGCATTTATTCTTGTCGCCCCCTTTATAAATAGGAATAACTTTACCCATTTTGAAATTTTTTGGAAAAACGCCTGTGGAAAAACTTGTGTTTATAATATGGATTAGTGCTGATTTAAGATAAGTAAAATTATTTTTAATTAATTTCGCAGGAATTTGATCATCCCCTGGTGCTGACCCCCCCCCCTTTAAACTATTGACAACCCTCTCTAGCTCAACCTCCGTCATGGGTTCCAGCCGGAAGTTGGAGTCCGTCATAAAATCGCTATCTTCAACGACAACCCTAGATGCCTGAGGGATAGCACTGGCTAGATTGGCCCCCACCCTAACATAATATTCATTTAATTTGTTTGCGACTTGTTTAATATCATCAGGTTCAATATTTTCTTTGCCATCCAAAAAGTGTTCGATCGGAAAAGTGTCATTAGATCTATTCAACCCCATTATTTCTGCGATATTTTTCCATAGTTTAGCTTTATTATCTTTATTTTCAATAATTTTGTTCCGGTAAAAAATGTCTTTTGCTGATTTTATTGTGTTGCTTAAAATATTTCTATAATTTTTAAAACGATTTTTTAAATCTGTTTTGAACGGTTGGGTTTTCAGTCGCCTGCTCATCTCATCCCTAACTCGGATCGATTTGACAATCCCTGATGTGATCCATGGCTTGAGTTTGCGAAACTTAGAAGGCGTACTCTTTTCCTTAGATGCGGACTTAATAATAATTTGCAATTGTTCTACAAATTGTTGACAGCTAACATCAATATCTTCATCATTAAATTGAGACCAATCCAAGTCAGAGATGAGACGGTCAGCGACTTTGAAATCCACAATTACTTCATTACGCGATTTAAAACAACTGTTTTTCTTTGAAAAACACTGTAACTGTGCTACAGTTAAATAGTGATCGGTTATTGCGGATTTTATAACTGCGGATCTAACAAGTTGAGTGTTGTTTGCATCTGTAAAGAAATGATCTATACAACTTTTAGAAAAGGCTGTAACTCTCGTTGGAATATTAATACAGCTAACAAAGCCCGCCCCATGCATAACGTCGAGATATCTCTGTGATAATCCGTCCTTAGTTTCCGGAAGAATGCAGCAATTCAGATCGCCAACCAGCCAGTGCACCCTATCTTTAGATCTGTTCTCAAGATAAGACTCCAGGTCGTCGATAAATAAAGACAGGTCACTTGACGGACTCCGGTACACAGATAGCACCGACAGCCGCTCCCCGCCAAACTCCACATCGACCTTCACACATGTGGCCCCAAACATACTCACCTCCTCTGAACACGCAACGAAACACTTTTTTACAAACACAATCACTCCATCATTCTGATTCTTACTCACTTTGTTGATAAATACATCGTACCCATCCATACTTACATTCGCACTGCATTCATCCATCCAGGTCTCAGTCAGCACAATCAAATCAAAACTGTTTTCGAAACTATTTAAAATTACCATTAACTCATCTGAGATTACGTATATTCATGCTTACTGAGATTACGTATATTAAGATTCAGAATGGTTATATTACAATTTAGATCTATGTTGAATTCATTAAACAAATTAAAATCTGAAAAATTACTGTATGTGCATGTATTAACATCCCTAAAATGGGAAATTTCATCCAAATCCCGGTTTCCTAACAACTCACCCATTAGTACTAAATACACCCCGACCCACCCGTTACAAAGATATATACTGTCACAGAAAGTGAAAATATAGTTTATTTAAAGAAAAAGAAAACATTATTATTTAATTCTAATAATGAATTATTATAGCTTTTTATTTGAATGTAATACATAAAAATAAAAACCCCAATTCATTTAATGAAACACACGTATATTCTAAAAGAAACTTAATATCATGATATTTTGTCGCTATTCTTAAATGATATTGAAATACTCTGTTTATCTTGCATTATTAGCAATATTCTAAAAGTAAAAAAAAATAATATATATATATATACATCCACTTGAGTTCAAAACAGAAGCAAATTTTGCATATTCGTTTGAGATAAAAACAATACACTAGTTTAGTTATTAGACAATAAAAATCTAAGTTTTGCTTAACAAAATACATACTTAAGGCTAACACTAACAAAAGCACATTAATAAACAAGTAAACTCTAAGTTTTATAAAAAATTATTTGTGTATTCTCTTTAACTATTTATCTCGAAACTCAATTGTAGATAAAAATGATTACTTTATCGTACATTGAAATAACGTGGATAATGTAGAATTGATAAAATCCTTACAACTATACTACTGATATTACTTTCATGTCTACTATTTCTTGAGCTAACAAACATACTCGTATCCAATTACTAAAGATAAAGGATAACATTAAATTAATGTTTAATAAAATAAAATTTAGATATGTTATACTTTTCTAATAAGACAAAATAAAAAAAAAATTAAAAATGAGCTACAAACAAGGTTCTAATTTTAGAAAATATATTAATCAGATTTTTATACGTTACACAGAGATAATACACAATAAAACAAATTTTCTCTATTTTTTTTTTTTTACAATGAAAAGAATGTTTAAGGTAAGACAGCACCCAAAAATTAAACAAAAACTTTTTTTTGTTTTTTTATGTTTTTGTATTCTCCATTTTATGCTGAATTCATACATACTAAACACTGTTATGTAAAATTATTTTTTATATTACTTAGACTCATTTTACTAAATATATGCACCATCATTTCAAGGAAAATAAACTGAGTAAAAATATTAACACTAAAAACGCCGTAAGGCTAGGCTTTAAATTGACGTTCTAAAATAGCAAAACGGGTGTTGGTGTCAGTGCACAAATACATACAATATCAGGTCCTCCCTATATTTTAAAAGCATAGGCTTGCCTCACCGGAGCTTTCAGGGTTCCTGGCAGCTTGTGCCAGGAGCCTATCCCGAGGACGCCGATATCATATGCATTTGTGCACTGACACCAACTCCCCCCTCGGTGAACCGGGCGGGATTCGAACCCGCCCCAGGCGCTACCTTCTGGCCAGAAAGGTAACGCCTTAACCAACTGATCCACCGAGGCTGGTGGTCGAGGCGCTCCAATTGTCTTGTTGAGCCGCTAGCGCTGCAGGAGAGAAAACTGGAACTACGATGCCGCGCTACAAATGCTATCTCAGAAACGATGAAAGCAATCTTCGGCCTTAATTGTCGGGTTAATGCTGAATGCTTAAAAGCTATCTCAGGACGATGAATCTTTCGTCCTTGGCCTTAAAAAGGCTAATTTATAGGTTTTAGTTTTTTTGCCGTTTTCCGAAAAACTTAATTTTTGATACTTCGGTACGATTATTCCCTTTATTTTTTAATAGATCTTCACAAAAATTGGTACAAATGACCATGGCAGGTTGCTAAGCAATAGTACGAATCAGAATCGAATGATCTCTTATGGTTTTAATTTTACAGCTTCTATTATGTATAAAATTTCATAAAAAATATATACAACTTTAAATACTGTATAAAAATTAAATTTTTTTATATACAATAAAACCACTTCTTATTATTGTTGTGAAAGGTCACTAAAACAAATAGAAAAAATTTCAGATTGATATCACAGTATTTGTGTAAGTTATGTGTACCTAAAGACACCTTATTTAACATGGCAGAGATAGGGAGTGCTGGATTACCTTAATTTGTTACCATAGTTTATTAATTGTGCATGAATAGATATTAAGCAAAAATATATGTATAGAAGTAAAAATTCATAACGACTATTAAATGGGAACTTACAAAATCGCTACAATGAGTACCGAGCTGTGACCTTATTATGCTGTGTCCGGTGCCGTTGCCGCCCCCTCGGTCGTCCCCGCCGCCGCCGCCGCGTCCACCTCCACGATGGTCAGCACCCTGGCCACCGGGGACGTCGCTGTCTTGCGGACAAAGATCTTGCAGTCCCTCGACCAAGCGTAGGCCAGCTTCCCCTGATGGACGAGTGACTTGGCGTGCCTCAGGACGGCTTTGTTGTGTACGGTGAGGTGGTCGGAGACGTACACAGGCGACGAGGGGAAAGATGGTGACAGGTCAGAAGCCTTTAATTTCTTTTCCTTGGCTGCAAGGAGCCATTGTCTCCGAGTCGACCTGGAGATAAATTGCACCACGATGGAGGGGTGAAAACGTCTGTCTTTGGGTGCTGGTAGACGGTGGGCGACGGATATGTCCTGACGATGTAAAGTAACTCCTAGGGCCCTCGCAGTTGTATCCAGGACACTATAGACATCCTCCCCCGTTGTCAGTGGGATACCACGTATCTCAAGGTTATTGATTCTGGAGTACTGCTGCAAGTCGAGCAGTTCTGTTTCAAGATCACTTACACGGTGAGATAGCTGTTCATTGTGGTCTCTCAGGGATTGGCACTCTGTTTTCAAATTACTATTTTCTAACTCAACGGCTGAAATTTTATCTTTTAACTCGCCTAAAGAAAGCGATACAGTAGAGATGCCCTTTTCGATATTTTCAAATTTTTCTGAGTTAAACTTACGGGCTTCTTCCATTTCCTTCTTCAAACCTTTCTACAGCTCCACGACCAAGGGGTCGTCATCATTGTCTGAATGTCCACCATGAGATCCCCTTTCACATCTATCGCACTTCCACGTGGCGACGGTACTCACTGACATCTTCTTAAAGTTTGTAGTAGATCCGATTCGACAACAGGCGGGATGATAACAGTGGTCGCACTCAGAGCATTTTATAGCGTCTTTACCACCAGGGATGTCCTGTTTGCAATTAAAACACTTCATGGCTACACACACGTGTTACACAGTAAGCTACAAATTCAGCCCAAGTAGGCCTAGACAAGAAACGTCCAATGGAACACCCCGGGTTTACAGCTGGAGATAGAACAAGCACACTTATATAGAAAAAATATTTAACACAAGCCCAATATAAAAATAATAATAACGAGAGCTTAGAAAAAGACAGGTTGGGCCGGGCGCGCACACGACTAGACAGGCGGTGTAGAGCGGCTATCAGCGCGTCCTTCCTCATCGGGAGACAGATAACGACTGAAGAATATGTTCAACTTAACCTTCCTTACAAAAAATTCTACTGAGTTTGTTTCATTGGTATAAAATATAATATATTTATTTACAATACACCACATACAATGTTATCAATACATTGTAAGCAATTGTAAAAAGTATGTGTTAGCGTAAAATCTTGAACGTTCATAAAAATTTACGAACTTCGATAAATTTATTTAGAACATATTTTAAATAAGTATCTGCATCGAAATATAGGACTTCATGTAAGTAGTGCAAAAGTAAGGCTGCTGGCTCACTTCAAGGTCACCTGAGCGATGACGTCATCGAGGTCAATGACCCCACCGATGACGTCATCGATGACGTCATCGATGACGCAATCGATGACGTCATCACTAATGACGTCACATCCATGACGTCACACCCATGACGTCACAGAAATGACGTGCGGATGACGTCATCACCCCTTACGTCACCAAAATGACGTCACCGACGCCACTGAGGTCAAGGTCACGCCGAAACTTAAAATTTTTTGGCACTTTTGCCGTTTCTCGCACTACGCTCCGAGTTTCAGTCAGAGTCCCCGTGACCTTGACCACTCGGAGCGAATTTTCGACGAGAAACGGCAAAAGTGCCAAGTTAAACTCGAGTTTCTGACATGACCCTGCCTAAATGGGCAATCGGTTATCCCTCAGGTGACCTTGAACCAGCACAACACCAACAATTTGATATTACTGTGACCTTGAAAACCTAACAACGGAGCGCCGACACCGATGCGCACCCCACGACAGCCACCGAGTGACTGACTGTCAGGCTCTGTGTATGCTAGGTATATCGGCTTGAGAGACTAAGACTCTAAACTGTCAGGAATGGGAGTAACTAACTGAATTTTGCAAGGAAAAGTCATTTCACCCAATATTTTAAACAAATCCTCATCAGTAAAACTGACATTAGTCTGTTTTGTATAAAACTTAGGGTGTCCGCGCAACAGTTTGCGCCACTTAGCTAAAGTTGAAACTCTCTTAACTTTGAGTGGTGGACAGTGAGCAACTAATAAAGTCTTAACACGGCTAAGTTTCTTACCTAAAGTGTCCTGCGACATGGCTTCACCTCACAAAAGTCCGCACAATACTGAGAGACTGCTTGTAGCGCATGAGTCAAGGGAAAAGAGGTGGGGGAAACAGCAGGAGTGGGGGAAGGTCACAGTGGCGGGGGAAGGTGAGGTGGTACGCTGGAGTATCGCATCACTTCACCATGAGGTGTCCTACAGTCAACACACTGTTCTCTTGGCCCGAGTTGGCACTAGAAGAAACATTCCTGTACAGCTTAGGCTGTGAGAGCCGAGGAAGCAAAGTCAAAGTGGAAATTGTGTTAAACTCCAAGATGAAGAGTCTCCTAAATAAACTAATTGTATCCTTGCAATCTCCTATAACTTTAGAGAAATACCACTTTATTAAGCGACACCTTATACTTTGGCAAAACGAAGCGGAAATGGAAAAGATTACAGTAAAATTAATTTAACTTAAAACTTGGACTGGACACTCATGGCGATACCACGTGGCGTGCAAACGCCACCCTAAACATTACAAGTTAGGTTATTGAGCACCTCTGGTACGATAACCGATGTGCTAGAGTTAAAGTGTGATGACCTTGAGTCAAAACACTGAAATACTACAAGTCGATATCGTCCCAGAGTTAAAGTGTAGTGACCTACATTCAGAACTTGTAAAATTACTTACATATAGAGAGCTAGAGAACAGCGAGACGCACCGCATGGAAGCCGGAGACATACTGGCGAAGCGGTGTTGTGCAGCCTAGGGACCCAGTTGTGGTGGGGGTACAGCCAACACTTAGAGTACAAGTGTCGTGGGTGACCTTGACCCACTTAACTTACCTGACCCCCCCCCCCCCGACAAAAAGTGCGAACCCATTTAAATTTAACAATTTAAATTGACGTTCTAAAATAGCAAAACGGGTGTTGGTGTCAGTGCACAAATACATACAATATCAGGTCCTCCCTATATTTTAAAAGCATAGGCTTGCCTCACCGGAGCTTTCAGGGTTCCTGGCAGCTTGTGCCAGGAGCCTATCCCGAGGACGCCGATATCATATGCATTTGTGCACTGACACCAACTCCCCCCTCGGTGAACCGGGCGGGATTCGAACCCGCCCCAGGCGCTACCTTCTGGCCAGAAAGGTAACGCCTTAACCAACTGATTCACCGAGGCTGGTGGTCGAGGCGCTCCAATTGTCTTGTTGAGCCGCTAGCGCTGCAGGAGAGAAAACTGGAACTACGATGCCGCGCTACAAATGCTATCTCAGAAACGATGAAAGCAATCTTCGGCCTTAATTGTCGGGTTAATGCTGAATGCTTAAAAGCTATCTCAGGACGATGAATCTTTCGTCCTTGGCCTTAAAAAGGCTAATTTATAGGTTTTAGTTTTTTTGCCGTTTTCCGAAAAACTTAATTTTTGATACTTCGGTACGATTATTCCCTTTATTTTTTAATAGATCTTCACAAAAATTGGTACAAATGACCATGGCAGGTTGCTAAGCAATAGTACGAATCAGAATCGAATGATCTCTTATGGTTTTAATTTTACAGCTTCTATTATGTATAAAATTTCATAAAAAATATATACAACTTTAAATACTGTATAAAAATTAAATTTTTTTATATACAATAAAACCACTTCTTATTATTGTTGTGAAAGGTCACTAAAACAAATAGAAAAAATTTCAGATTGATATCACAGTATTTGTGTAAGTTATGTGTACCTAAAGACACCTTATTTAACATGGCAGAGATAGGGAGTGCTGGATTACCTTAATTTGTTACCATAGTTTATTAATTGTGCATGAATAGATATTAAGCAAAAATATATGTATAGAAGTAAAAATTCATAACGACTATTAAATGGGAACTTACAAAATCGCTACAATGAGTACCGAGCTGTGACCTTATTATGCTGTGTCCGGTGCCGTTGCCGCCCCCTCGGTCGTCCCCGCCGCCGCCGCCGCGTCCACCTCCGCGATGGTCAGCACCCTGGCCACCGGGGACGTCGCTGTCTTGCGGACAAAGATCTTGCAGTCCCTCGACCAAGCGTAGGCCAGCTTCCCCTGATGGACGAGTGACTTGGCGTGCCTCAGGACGGCTTTGTTGTGTACGGTGAGGTGGTCGGAGACGTACACAGGCGACGAGGGGAAAGATGGTGACAGGTCAGAAGCCTTTAATTTCTTTTCCTTGGCTGCAAGGAGCCATTGTCTCCGAGTCGACCTGGAGATAAATTGCACCACGATGGAGGGGTGAAAACGTCTGTCTTTGGGTGCTGGTAGACGGTGGGCGACGGATATGTCCTGACGATGTAAAGTAACTCCTAGGGCCCTCGCAGTTGTATCCAGGACACTATAGACATCCTCCCCCGTTGTCAGTGGGATACCACGTATCTCAAGGTTATTGATTCTGGAGTACTGCTGCAAGTCGAGCAGTTCTGTTTCAAGATCACTTACACGGTGAGATAGCTGTTCATTGTGGTCTCTCAGGGATTGGCACTCTGTTTTCAAATTACTATTTTCTAACTCAACGGCTGAAATTTTATCTTTTAACTCGCCTAAAGAAAGCGATACAGTAGAGATGCCCTTTTCGATATTTTCAAATTTTTCTGAGTTAAACTTACGGGCTTCTTCCATTTCCTTCTTCAAACCTTTCTACAGCTCCACGACCAAGGGGTCGTCATCATTGTCTGAATGTCCACCATGAGATCCCCTTTCACATCTATCGCACTTCCACGTGGCGACGGTACTCACTGACATCTTCTTAAAGTTTGTAGTAGATCCGATTCGACAACAGGCGGGATGATAACAGTGGTCGCACTCAGAGCATTTTATAGCGTCTTTACCACCAGGGATGTCCTGTTTGCAATTAAAACACTTCATGGCTACACACACGTGTTACACAGTAAGCTACAAATTCAGCCCAAGTAGGCCTAGACAAGAAACGTCCAATGGAACACCCCGGGTTTACAGCTGGAGATAGAACAAGCACACTTATATAGAAAAAATATTTAACACAAGCCCAATATAAAAATAATAATAACGAGAGCTTAGAAAAAGACAGGTTGGGCCGGGCGCGCACACGACTAGACAGGCGGTGTAGAGCGGCTATCAGCGCGTCCTTCCTCATCGGGAGACAGATAACGACTGAAGAATATGTTCAACTTAACCTTCCTTACAAAAAATTCTACTGAGTTTGTTTCATTGGTATAAAATATAATATATTTATTTACAATACACCACATACAATGTTATCAATACATTGTAAGCAATTGTAAAAAGTATGTGTTAGCGTAAAATCTTGAACGTTCATAAAAATTTACGAACTTCGATAAATTTATTTAGAACATATTTTAAATAAGTATCTGCATCGAAATATAGGACTTCATGTAAGTAGTGCAAAAGTAAGGCTGCTGGCTCACTTCAAGGTCACCTGAGCGATGACGTCATCGAGGTCAATGACCCCACCGATGACGTCATCGATGACGTCATCGATGACGCAATCGATGACGTCATCACTAATGACGTCACATCCATGACGTCACACCCATGACGTCACAGAAATGACGTGCGGATGACGTCATCACCCCTTACGTCACCAAAATGACGTCACCGACGCCACTGAGGTCAAGGTCACGCCGAAACTTAAAATTTTTTGGCACTTTTGCCGTTTCTCGCACTACGCTCCGAGTTTCAGTCAGAGTCCCCGTGACCTTGACCACTCGGAGCGAATTTTCGACGAGAAACGGCAAAAGTGCCAAGTTAAACTCGAGTTTCTGACATGACCCTGCCTAAATGGGCAATCGGTTATCCCTCAGGTGACCTTGAACCAGCACAACACCAACAATTTGATATTACTGTGACCTTGAAAACCTAACAACGGAGCGCCGACACCGATGCGCACCCCACGACAGCCACCGAGTGACTGACTGTCAGGCTCTGTGTATGCTAGGTATATCGGCTTGAGAGACTAAGACTCTAAACTGTCAGGAATGGGAGTAACTAACTGAATTTTGCAAGGAAAAGTCATTTCACCCAATATTTTAAACAAATCCTCATCAGTAAAACTGACATTAGTCTGTTTTGTATAAAACTTAGGGTGTCCGCGCAACAGTTTGCGCCACTTAGCTAAAGTTGAAACTCTCTTAACTTTGAGTGGTGGACAGTGAGCAACTAATAAAGTCTTAACACGGCTAAGTTTCTTACCTAAAGTGTCCTGCGACATGGCTTCACCTCACAAAAGTCCGCACAATACTGAGAGACTGCTTGTAGCGCATGAGTCAAGGGAAAAGAGGTGGGGGAAACAGCAGGAGTGGGGGAAGGTCACAGTGGCGGGGGAAGGTGAGGTGGTACGCTGGAGTATCGCATCACTTCACCATGAGGTGTCCTACAGTCAACACACTGTTCTCTTGGCCCGAGTTGGCACTAGAAGAAACATTCCTGTACAGCTTAGGCTGTGAGAGCCGAGGAAGCAAAGTCAAAGTGGAAATTGTGTTAAACTCCAAGATGAAGAGTCTCCTAAATAAACTAATTGTATCCTTGCAATCTCCTATAACTTTAGAGAAATACCACTTTATTAAGCGACACCTTATACTTTGGCAAAACGAAGCGGAAATGGAAAAGATTACAGTAAAATTAATTTAACTTAAAACTTGGACTGGACACTCATGGCGATACCACGTGGCGTGCAAACGCCACCCTAAACATTACAAGTTAGGTTATTGAGCACCTCTGGTACGATAACCGATGTGCTAGAGTTAAAGTGTGATGACCTTGAGTCAAAACACTGAAATACTACAAGTCGATATCGTCCCAGAGTTAAAGTGTAGTGACCTACATTCAGAACTTGTAAAATTACTTACATATAGAGAGCTAGAGAACAGCGAGACGCACCGCATGGAAGCCGGAGACATACTGGCGAAGCGGTGTTGTGCAGCCTAGGGACCCAGTTGTGGTGGGGGTACAGCCAACACTTAGAGTACAAGTGTCGTGGGTAACCTTGACCCACTTAACTTACCTGACCCCCCCCCCCGACAAAAAGTGCGAACCCCCCCCCCCCCCGACAAAAAGTGCGAACCCCCCCCCCCGACAAAAAGTGCGAACCCCCCCCCCCCCCCCCGACAAAAAGTGCGAACCCCCCCCCCCCCGACAAAAAGTGCGAACCCCCCCCCCCCGACAAAAAGTGCAAAACCCCCCCCCCACCCCACCCCCACCCCCACCCCCACCCCCACCCCCTCCCCCACCCCTGATATCCTGGGCGTGGCAGCCCCGGTGGGGATATAAGGGGGCCCAGCCAGAGCCGGCTCGCAGTCCGCTCCCGCGCGTTGAACGTGAACGATCGGGACGGACCGCCATAGGCATCACTAAACATTGAATGGCGCCTTCAGTGTTTAGCGAAGTCTACTCTAACTTTAAGACATGTATTAGTTGTAAGATATTGCGCTTGCGTTTGGGTATTGCGAATTGTTTTATATGAGAGTGTTTTACTTATACCCTATGTCTCCTGTGTCTTTTATCCTTTGTGTCTTGTTTGTTATGTGTTTAATGTGTATGTGCTTGTTCCAGCATTGACTACGTTGAGCTCAATTGTGTGTTGTAAGTGTGTTATTTGTTTTTAAAGTGTATACGCTTGTTTTAGCAATCCCCCCTTGAGCTTTTTCAATGCTCAAAGTAAATTGTAAAGTCAGGGAACGGGAGTAGGCCCCCGTGTAAAGCCACTTTTAATAATTGGTAGGCTCCTTGCCAGGCATGCAAAAGGTTGCGGATGGCATTTGGGGAGCATGTCCGTTTGTACGCTGGCAAGCAAAAGGTTGTGGCGGCCTCTGCACTCGGACCGAGGACGTAAGCCATTAGGGTGTCCTCAGTATGTTTCCCTTCTGGAAACTCAAAATTATGTAAATGAATCTTTGTTAGCTATTTGTGTTTTTAGTCCCCAAGGCCCCCGAACATTCGTGGTTCGCCATGGATGTACGGGGGCCGAAATTTTTTAATGTCCGTGTGGCCTTGACCCACAAAGACTTGTAAAAAGTCAATGCATTGTAAATTAAAAATATTAAAGATAGGTTACGGGAGTAGGCCCCCGTGTAAAGCCTATTTTAATTATCGGTAGGCTCCTGCCAGGCATGCAAAAGGTTGCGGATGGCATTTGGGAGCATGTCCGTTTGTACGCTGGCATGCAAAAGGTTGCGGCGGCCTCTGCACTCGGACGAGGACGTAAGCCACTAGGGTGTCCTCAGTTTGTTTTCTTCTGGAAACACAAAATTATGTAAATGAATCTTTGTTAGCTACTGAAAAGACAATGCAGTAAATGTTTACAAGTCTTGCGTGGCGAAGGGTACAGGACATTGGATGTTGCCTTGTTGTCATAGTTGGGTCTCTTCGGAGGCTACAGCGATGACAACCCAAGTGCCTCACACCCCCAAAAGGGGGTGTGGGGCTTAATTTTTTTTAAAGTTTTTTTGTGACCTTGACCTAAATATGTAAAATAAAATGCGAACCCCCCCCCCACCCCCTCCCCCAAATTAATGGATGTAAATGATTATCAAAATATATTAATTGCAGATCCAAATTCATTTAGCGGATTTAGAAAATTGTCTGGTGAACAATTTATTCATAAAAATCATGTGTTTCGAAATGAATCAGACGGAGCATTAGTTAGTGGAAATTTTAAATATTTTAAATGTCCCGGGAGCGATGAAAATGTAACTGATAAAGACTAAGAATTTGTATAAAAACTGATATGGGTTAGAAATCGAGACTAATATTATAAAAATGGGTTACACTCTAGAATGTTATTCAGTTGCACCATGAGTGTTGACAAGTTCGGACGATATTCCTCGGATGGATTATATTACTTTAATACTTTAAAAAGAGGTGCTGGCTTACCACAAACACCCGATGGAGATTATGATATTAGTAATAAACGGTTAAAAAACATTAATGATCCCACAGATGAAAATGATGCAATAAATTTAAAAGTATTAAAAAAAGAGATATTACCAACACTGAAACTAGACAAAAACACATATAACGCGGGTAATCATAGAATTTCCAACGTCGGTAAGCCAAATCAAAACGCTGATGCAATAAACAGAGGTTATTTATCATCGGAATTGAAAAATACGTTAAAATTCGATGGAAAAACGTATAATGCTGAAAATCGACGTATATCTAACGTAGCAGACCCTGTAGATGAAAAAGACAGCATAAATAGACGCTATTTACATTCTATAATACCTGAAAAGACAAAAGATGGGTTTTCTTTTTATAAATTTGTTATTAACGATATAGGTTATCCAAAAAATGAAAATGATGCTGTAAATTTAAAATACATCAAAGATCATTGTATTACACGTGATGTAGGAGTTATTGACTGTCTTGGTAATTGTTTAGCGAATGTAAAAGATGGTTTTGCACCATCAGATGGTGCAACGGTGGGTCAAATGAAGGAAACTTTAAAACAAGAAACCTCCGGTTTTGTGAAACAAAACCAAGTAGTAACACGTCAAGGAGATGTATTTGTACAAGGAAATAAAAAGTTTACTTTGCTTGAAGAAAACAATTATGTTTGGGATGGTAAAGGAAAGTTATTGACAAATTTAGGTATTGGTGAAAAGCCTGGTGATGCTGTTACTTATGAACAGATAATACAATTAGAGCCAACTGGAAAAAAATGGTGGAATTGTGATAACAAACGATTAACAAATGTTGCAGACCCTGATTATGCCAATAACGCTGTAACTGTTAATTTTCTTGTTAAAGTAATAGGTAATTTATTATTTGATATGCATAATTATATTGCAGCAGGACAACATAAACCTATTGACGAAAAAATGAGAAATACATGGATTAAACAAGAAATTCTTTATAAATATTTTTTTAATCATAACACACAAAAGTTTAGATCATCAGATTGGGGTGATTTTGATATTTAATTAAATAACACCATATATTACATCATTTATGTGCAACCTGTCATAGAGGTAACACATGGGTTACGCTTTTCGAATATAAAAGACAATCATGGCGTTTCATTACACCAGTCCATATCGAGACACTATACGGAAAGGAGGCGGTATCACGTCCACAGCGGTTTCTCTGTTAAGTAAAGCTTTAAATCGTATTCCAGTAGGATCTATCGTAAACAGAGCAATAGACGCTTTACCATACGAATTTCACATACCGGGAGGTTATCAGTATTGCGGACCAGGAACTAAATTGAAAAAACGACTGGAAAGAGGTGATCCAGGCATAAATAAGTTAGATCAGGCTTGTAAAGAACACGATATCGCATATTCCACGTTTACCGATTCAAAAAATAGGTCAATCGCTGATAAAAAGCTAGCGAATATAGCTTGGCAACGAGTAAAGTCTAGTGACGCTAGTATTGCGGAAAAAGCAGCAGCTTTAGCGGTAACAGCAGGTATGAAGGCTAAAACAGCGGTAGGAGGTGGAAAAAGGAGGGGTAAGAATAAAAAAGGATCAACCAAGAGAAAACATGGTGGTAATATTAGACTAAAAAGACGTTCTCCGAGGAAAAATAATAAAAAACCGACAATATGGTCAATGGTAAAAAACGGGGCTGGTCTATACCTAAGACCGTATCGTGCATATTAAATAAAAGAAATCAATTGGTTATACCACATAAAGCGTTGACTAATGTTGAATTATTTAAATATATTTCCTGTTTAAAAATACCATTTTTCCGCGGAGTATTTATGAAAGACAGTTTACCAAAGAAAATATGGAAAAATGAGACTGGAATCGTAAATTTGGATAATACTGAAGGGTCCGGCACCCATTGGGTGTGTTATAAGAAACTAAATAGTAATGTATATTATTTTGATAGTTTTGGAAATTTGCCACCACCTAAAGAACTTGAACATTACTTTAAATCTGCTAAAAACATATATTACAACTATAAAAGAGAACAACCTGATAATACTTCAATATGCGGCCATTTATGTTTGGAATTCCTAGCTAAAAGTATCAGTCACTATTGAGATGTCTTCCTATACGGTATCATTAACAGGAAAATCGTCCACTTTACGAAGTATCCTTTTTCCAGCGTTACGCTTGCAAAAAGGAAGATTTTGGGAGGCAGCACTGTTGGATTTTACAACTTACAACTCTATTCCCAATGTTACGGAAGGTAAAAATAACTTATTACATTATTATAAAGGAAAAGATGCCAGTGGGAAGTTTACAGACTTGGAAGTTTGCACTCTACCCACAGGTTCTTATGAAATTGATCATATTAATGAATTTTTGCAAAATAAAATGGGAAAAGACAATATAACGCTAAAAGGTAATAACAATACAATGAAAGCTGAGCTTACTTCAAAATATTATATAGATTTCGGTAAGTCAGACTCAATTGGTGATTTATTAGGATTTCCCAAAGATGGAGCGATTTTAGAACCAAATAAAACACATTCCGGTAAACAAACTGTAACAATATTAAAAGTCAATAGTATAGACATAACTTGTAATATTATACAAGGAGCTTACAGAGATGGAGCAAATACTCATATAATACATACTTTTTACCCCAGTGTACCACCTGGATTTAAAATTGTTGAAAAGCCGCAAAACCTGGTATATCTACCTTTGAACACCACTTTCATTTCAGACATCGTGTTGAACGTATTGGATCAAGACGGTAACTTGATAGATTTCCGAGAAGAGCCTATTACGGTTAGATTACATTTAAAATCAACACTTTAATACAAAACCATGGGTTTAACATTTAAAAGCGAACAACCTACGGGAATCCGCATTAGTAGCTCTTCAGCTGTGGAGGAGTTAACACGCGAGAACATTCGTTTCTTAGAGAGAATTGGATTAAAAGTAACCGATAATAGATATACTGGATATAGCTCAGGGTCCAACATTCGACGAAACCCTATGGGAAAAAGAATATCACACCCACAACCCTTACACTTCATCAAAATTAAACAATAACGATGAAATTCGTATTCCCATACAAAATCAAGACATTTACACACTACCATGTGAAAGTTACTTGTATATTGAAGGAAAAGTTACTAAAAAGGACGGTACTACTACTGGTACAACAGTTCCATTTATAAATAATCCCATGGCTTTCCTGTTTGATGAGATTAGATATGAAATATCAGGTGTAACAGTTGATTCTACTAAAAAAGTAGGTATTGCAACAACTTTAAAGGGATTAACATCTATATCACCTAATGAAACCAATTTAATACAACCTGCAGGATGGGTTTTACCTGCAAAAGACACAATCACTCCAGATACAAATGGAAATTTTGATTTTCATATTCCGTTACGTTTGTTGCTTGGTTTTGCTGAAGATTATAGGAAAATAATATTAAACGTTAAACAAGAATTAGTTTTGTTGAGATCTTCAAACGATAAAGATATTATTAAAGCTCCAGACGGTACAACAGATGCAACTTTAGAATGGAAATTAACATTAGACAAAATTGTATGGAGAGTTCCACATGTAAAATTAGCTGACGAGCATAGAATGCTACTATTAAGAAAGTTAAAGGCTGATCGTGATATTGTAATTCCTTTTAGAAGTTGGGAATTTCATGAACATCCCAGCTTGCCAACTACGGATCGACACACTTGGACAGTTAAAACATCTAATTATGTGGAACGAGCCAGGTATATTATATTTGGTTTACAAACAGGCAGAAGAGACACCATCACCAAACATGCAGGCCAATTTGATCATTGCAACTTGAAAAATATTAAAGTTTATTTAAATTCACAATTTTTTCCATACGATAATTTAAATGTGTCATTCGCTAATAAAAAGTACAGCATATTGTACGATATGTATGCAAGATTCCAAAGTTCATATTATGGTAAAACGAATGCACCTTTACTATCACCAGAAAAATACTTAGATGGTTACCCTATAGTTGTAATCGATTGTTCTAAACAAAATGAATCGGTAAAATCATCAAGTGTAGATATAAAAATAGAAATGGAATTCAACGCGCCTATATCGGCTAATACAACTGCATACTGTTTAATTCTACATGATAAAATCGTAACATACACACCTTTAACTGGAATTGTTAAAAATGTATTGTAAAAAACCGGTTTTGTTACATTCCAATGCATTCCGCGAGTATAAAAGCAGAGTGTTCAGGTCGCTCCTCATCAGTTTGTTGCCTGTTCTTGTATGGGTAGCATCTTATTCAATATGGCTTCTCCTAGTGGTACACAAGAAAATGTAGTAGATATTGAGAAGGAGATATCCGACTTTTTAGATCTTCAAGGTCAACCGGAGGGAGATGAACAAAACGTTTGCGGACAACTTCACGCCAGTAATAATGTTGAAGAAAAAGGTAAAAGAAGAAAGAATGCACAGAAGAAGAAAAGGGATACTGAAGATAATATTTCTCCAAACATATTGAGTGAGGTATTTTTGCGAATATTTTACCCAATCTCTTCCAGTTTGGATAAAAGTGTTTTAATCGGTGTTATGAAATCTACAGATTATTCCCCTACTGTAATTTTAACTCATGGACCCAAAATGATTTTGTTTACGGACAGTGCTTGGGAATCGTTTATGAAACATTTGCATCTGCTAGAATGCTATTTAAGTAGTAACATGTTTGGAAGAAAGACAAGGGTAGGACTTTTGGATTCAAATGTGGAAATTGATATTATTAAACAACGTGGTGATCATCAGCTACGGTTTAGAGACACAACAAGACATGATAACAAGATTCAACTTAATCGAGAAGAGTTTTTCATTCTAACCTGTGCAACTGAACCTATAACAAGATACTTGAGACAACTAGTGTTTTCAAGTTCTATTATTAAAGATTATTTGGAAGACACTTTGGACAAACAACCGGACGCACCTATATTGTACGGACCTGTGGATACTTCTATATTTAATAGGGTTCCTCATGAAGTACAAATGTGGAGACAGTTGGAAAAATACGCTCAACTACATAAGAAATCAGTAAAACAGGAAGAAGAGGAAGAAGGAGGAGAAGAATCAAGTGTTAGTGATGAAAATGAAAACAAGGAGAATGTAAAGATGGAAACTTAGATGACAATGGTTGGTTTTTAAAACAATATCAAACACTTTGTGGGGTTAGGCCTACCGGGGACGGTGCCCACGTTAAATATACACCAACGCGCCAACAACTGTACGGCCAGGTATAAAAGTCGTACCTACCGTGGTGTGGAAATCAGTTGACCTTTGGACTTCGTCATGAGCAGACGAGTGATCTTCGCAATGGACAAGGAAGAAGAACAAGTAAAGTCCAAACCTGGTATAATTGAGTTCCAAGCGTTTCGGGGTAATGATGATAGATTTATCATAAAAGAACTTGTGTTTTTCGATATCAATACAAGTGTTCCATATACATTTTTGTTCAAACCACCATGTTCTTATTCATCATTAACTAGCAAAGCCGCTACTACCAACAGGTGGATTTCAAAATATTTCCATCATATCGATTGGTATGATGGTTTTGCAAGTTACACGGACTTATATAACATCATGCATCAGTTTTCAAACAGGTTTACCAATATTTATACAAAAGGACTGGAAAAGAAGAGATGGATCGAAGAATTTACTCATGTTCCGGTTAATGATGTGGACTTGGATAAAAACTACAAGTATACGATGGAAAATGTTTGTATTTGTACTAAAAGTCCAGAACATGAAAAAGATAGACATTGCGCTTTAAAAAACGCCTATAAACTCGCATCTTACCTTCAAAGTGGGGAAGTGGGGAGTGGTGGGGGTGACGGGGGTTATATAAGTGAGGAGCAGACCGGGACCTGGCATGAGTATTACTCGAGATTCCGAGACGACAACATCTCCCAGCAAGAAGACGAAGAAGAAGACAATCTTTAACTCAACCATGGCATCTCACCAGTTCCTGCAAACTTTGGTTGAGCAGTTCAATGCTCACTCCAAATCTACCATACTACCCGTCAAGAAGTGTTCCGAACTTAAAGACGAGAAGCACTACATTATCCACGCCATGAAGAAGATGGAGACTTCAGTTGGAGAGGCCATTTGCTGCAGTCTTAGCGAGGCACCGTTCACTCCGGGGGATGAGCCCAAGTTCCAAGTCTACCTGCCGAAACGGTTCGTCCATCTCCTCCAGAACGAGGATCTGCGCTCCATCCAACCCGGGTGTCTATACCTGGTGTCCCACGGTTGCACGGGTAGCAATTCCACCGAGTTGACCATCCACATCGCTGACAAGCAGCAGTGTTAGATTTTAATTTTACTGTTGTACATATGTTATTGTAATGTTTTATAAATAAATAAACCATAAAAGACAAAAAATGCAACATATCAATATGTGAAGTTTGTCACATATTGATATGTTGCATTTTTTTTTTAAACTTCGCGGGTGACGTTGACCTTTGACCTTTGCATTTCACAGTTACCCCCACCACCAAGCTAAAGGTTAAACCTGCTTCGATGCAAACACCCCCACCACTTTTTATAGTACCCCCAAGCGCTGTGCCTCAGCTTCATTTCAACTCCGACGGTCAACCGTACAACATCAAGATGTCTCTCAATGTAAGTTGTGCTAGTTATGAGGAGGTAACCATTAAGACTCAGCAGGAGCTGAACGACTTGTACAAGGAGTTGCAGCTGATGGTGGCGCGAGGCTACCGTATAAATGTGCAAGTCTACGCTTGCAATATACGCAATCTCCGACACCCAAAAGAAGAGTCTGAACATTACTCTTCTCCAGCGACTTCATCACCGGCGTCCATGAAGACTGAAGCGAGCCAGACTTTGGATTATTTCAGCTGACTAGCAGTTGTCTTCCTTCTTCTTACCATTGTAGAATATGTTTATTTATTTGTTATATTAAAGATGTAAAAGAGAAAAAAACACCTATCTTGTTACTGACATATGTGCTCAGTAACAAGATAGGATTTTTTAAAACACAATTTGGATGACCTTGAAACTTCCCCCACCACTTTTTCATAGTACCCCCAAGCGCTGTGCCTCAGCCTCATTTCAACTCCAACGGTCAACCGTACAACATCAAGATGTCTCTCAATGTAAGTTGTGCTAGTTACGAGGAGGTAACCATTAAGACTCAGCAGGAGCTGAACAATTTGTACAAGGAGTCTGAAAAGGAGGTTGTCAACAAAACCGATGATCAACAATTGTGGGACTCCTCTATTACAGAAAAGGAATTACATGCAGCCGTCGAAGCTGTCGAGGAAAAGGAAAAGAACCTCAGGCAGCTCTGGTTGGCTCAGATGGATATTTGCGGATCTGTGCCGCGTGATGATTTTGAACTTCAATGTCAGATGGCGATTACCCAGCAACTAGAAGAAGCCGAAAAGGAGCTAAAGAGTGGAGGTACTATCCGGGCGGAGGTGAAAACTGAGAAACAGGAAGAATATAACGAATATGGTGACTAAACGTACTGTTGATCCCAATCCTTTTAGTTTTAAGTGGTTATGTTATAAGTAAATAGAAAAAGTTTCCTTTTTTTAAAAAACTCCATTTGGATGACCTTGAAATTTCCCCCACTACTCTGTAATACCAGCATTGCTCGCTGCACCAAGCATCATTCCTCCTCCAACAACCATGGCGGACACACCTGCTTGCAATGCCATGTCTTCCACCGAAGATGTACCCAATACGAATTGGAAATTGACAATCGACAACGTGCATTATTTAGAAACCATCTGCGATTGGATGAAGTCTATTCTCCTCGACAACCCGGGAATAAAGCTCAAGGTCACTTTAGATTATGATTGGTCTGAAGTTATACTGCAGCAAGACGATCAACAATCACTGGAGTATTTGTCAAATTTACCATCGTCAACCATATATACTACAAATGAGGTGGAAAGGGAAGAAGAGGAGCATGAGGTTTAGAGTTTCTTATTTTTTTAAAACCCAATTTGGATGACCTTGAGATTTCCCCCACCACTTCCCATATACCTAGAGTGCGCAGGGCTGGACAGTCAGTCGCTCGGTGTCCGTCGTAGGGTGCACATCGCGGTTGCTACTCCAATTCCTGACAATTTGGGGTAGTTCAAAGTCACCACACTTCTACAACTTCAAGGTCATCACACTTTAACTCTGGGACTGCATCGACTTGTATTATTTCTGTGTTTTGACTCAAGGTCATCTCACTTAAACTCTGGGATGGTATCAACTTGTAGTATTTCTATGTTTTGACTCAAGGTCATCACACTTTAACTCTGGGGCAATATCGACTTGTAGTACTTCAGTATTTTAGCTCAAGGTCACCACACTTTAACTCTGAGACTGCATCAACTTGTATTATTTCTGTGTTTTGACTCAAGGTCATCACACTTTAACTCTGGGAAGGTATCAACTTGTAGTATTTCTATGTTTTAACTCAAGGTCATCACACTTTAGCATGTAACTTTAAGGTAGCACCGAAACGGTGCTACCCGGCTTGACATTTTCAAGTTTCCCAAGGTTATCACAATTTCCCCCACCACTTCCCATATACCTAGAGTGCGCGGGGCCGGACAGTCAGTCGCTCGGTGTCTGTCGTAGGGTGCACATCGCGGTTGTAGTACTGGTCTAAAGTAAGGCAGCTGGGCTAGTTCAAGGTCACCCGAGCGGTGTCACATGACGGTTTAGGCAGAGTCACGTTGCAAACTTCAAGTTTCCTCGGCACTTTTGCTGTTTCTCATCGCAAATTCGCTCCAAGTCGTCAAGGTCATGGGAACCGGACTAAAACTCGGAGCGTAGTGCGAGAAACCGCAAAAGTGCCGAAAAATTTTAGGTTTCAGCGTGACCTTGACCTTTGTGACATCGATGACGTCATTTTGGTGACGTAAGGGGTGATGACGTCATCCGCACGTCATTTCTGTGACGTCATGGGTGTGACGTCATGGATGTGACGTCATTAGTGATGACGTCATCGATTGCGTCATCGATGACGTCATCGATGACGTCATCGGTGGGGTCATTGACCTCGATGACGTCATCGCTCAGGTGACCTTGAAGTGAGCCAGCAGCCTTACTTTTGCACTACTCATGTACTTCAGATCATATATAATCAAGAAAATAATTGTCTAAGTAGGGACGTTCAAATATTTTTAAAATCTTTACCTATTTAAAGTAGATTTTACTTAGACTTGAAAGGAGAAACTTTGCCATTATATTGGAGAAAGGCCGGTAAAGCGATGCTTATATGTTACGCCGTGCCTCTAAAGTAGATTAATTCAGGGTTGAGTGGTATATTTAATGCGGGTGCTGTGGTCAGCCTGCGTCTGGCAGGGTATTGATAGTGTGCGGTTGGCACCACTTATTTCAAAGACGACAGAAAAACTCAAGTGGCTGTGTGTTTAGCCTTAAATCACCCCGTTAACTTTCTATTTCGTAAAAAATACCTTATCATTTTATTTTTATACTGTTTTTTGTTTCCTAAAAAATGTATTCCGTATTAACTAACAATGTTAATGTTGCACATAATTATTATTTTTATTTTACTTTTTTCATTCAGTTAATAGGTTGAAATTTGTCACAAAAACTGTTCTTGTGTCTAATTACTGTATAACAAAAAAGTTAACAGAAATGAAATATTAAGAATTCTTTCACAGATTGATTTCTTTGCAAAAAAGAATCTCCATAGGCTTTCATGAACTTTTAGCACACATGAAACCATTTAGACACTCCACCCAATGCCGCAGCTCGGAATTTTGAGATACTGTAGAAGCAGTTACCTAGAAGATAGTGAAATAATGACTTTTTAAAGGATTTCTATCAGGCTCATTTTTTATACTGTCAGGTAAATGGTGTTACAGCGTTAGTAGTGTGAAATTGTTGGTGCTGGCCCAGTTCAAGGTCACCTGAGGGATGACGTCATCGAGGTCAATGACCTCACCGATGACGTCATCGATGACGTCATCGATTGCGTCATCGATGACGTCATCACTAATGACGTCATTTCTATGACGTCACACCCATGACGTCACAGAAATGACGTGCTGATGACGTCATCACCCCTTACGTCATCAAAATGACGTCACCGATGCCACTAAGGTCAAGGTCACGCCGAAACTTAAAATTTTTTGGCACTTTTGCCGTTTCTCGCACTACGCTCCGAGTTTCAGTCCGAGTCCCCGTGACCTTGACCACTTGGAGCGAATTTTCGACAAGAAACGGCAAAAGTGCCAAGTTAAACTCGAGTTTCTGACATGACTCTGCCTAAATGGGCAATCGGTTATCCCTCAGGTGACCTTGAACCAGCACAACACCAACAATTTCATATTACTGTGACCTTGAAAACGTAACAACGGAACGCCGACACCGAAGCGCACCCCACGACAGCCACCGAGTGACTGACTGTCAGGCTCTGTGTACCCTAGGTATATGGGGAAGTGGAGGGGAAATTTTCAAGGTCATCCAAACGGAGTTTTAAAAAAGTTGAAGAGTGGAAAGACTACTCTTGTGCTTCCTGGGCGACTTCATCAATTTCCAACGGATCTGTAAACCAATCCGATCTGTAGCGGCAGGAGTCCAGAAAACAGGTGCACCACCCATCAGGTTGTCCGTAGCACTTCCGACAATTGGTAAGATTAGAGAAGTGAAACTTAACACACCGCTGCGGACAACAAGTGCAAAAGTACTGGGACTTGTAAATTTTGAAAGTCTGTAGTACCGGTGGTGGCAGCTGTTGGTTCTTGCATCTACATCTGCAACATCCGAAGCATTCACATTGCCGGCAGGCCAGCCCATCCACTTGCCACCTTGGTAAGAGGAAACACTTATCCTTACAGCAATAGGTTGTCCCAGTCTCTTCCTCCCAATTCTTCTTTGCACAATACGTGACGCCTGGCACCTCCAAACACTTATGCTCGCAACAAGAGATGCGCTTACTTTCCATAGTTGATGCTGCTTTGGTGAGGGAGCACGATGAAGTGATGCCGTGGTCCGTGGGAATGGGGCTTATATAAACTAAGGCGAGTGGAGGGGGAAAGGTCAAGGTCATTCAAATGGAGTTTAAAAAAAGTCAAAGAGTAGAAAGACTACTCTTGTGAGTCTATAGTGATTTCATTGATAGTGAGTGCTTCGGTATGCCAAGTTGATCTGTACTGACACGCTCCTAAATAATGTTTGCAAAAACCTGCAAAATGATTGTTGCACATTTTGCAGCCAGTTAGCTGTTTTAGATTAAATTCAATGCAACGTTCAGGGCAACAAGTGTACTTATGCCCTCTCATCTGGTACACATGGAATGTCTTCAACTCCGGTTTCGGCTTCTTCCAAGACTTGCATTTACACATGCACTGACCAAAAGCTTCACATTTTCTACATGCCAGGCCATCCACCACATCAATGTCATTTGGCCATGAAAAACATTTCTGTTCGCAACAGTAGTTGAGTTGACTCTCCATGTTGCTGTGGTGAAGGTGCGCGATGAAATGATGCTGCAGTCAGTGAGAGTGCACCTTAAATAAACTCAGTGGAGGGGGAAAGGTCAAGGCCATTCAAACGGAGTTTTAAAAAAGATGACTAGTCATCCTCCTCCTCCTCCTCCTCGTCCGTCGTACTTGGAGAGCTGTCAGACGAAGAGCCCCGCGCAGGCGCTCCCCAGATGAAAAACATATCAATTTTAAAACGAAGACCAGGATCTTGCATCATCAACTCCTTTAATTTATCACACACCAAGTCGACCTTGTGTAAGGTGTCAACAACAAGCTTCCAATTTGTTGGCTCAATATAACTTGTAGTTGAGTCCGCCTCGCTGATAACTACATCCTCCGGCCGTATTGGAGTGTAAAGATGTGTAAAGTTCTTTGGCTGAAGCTGAGGCTCAGGCTGGCTGGAAGTGCAAGGTTGAGTGTGGACCCCTGTCGCATCGAAATCCATAGTCATCCTACATTCAATGTTAGGGTTTTCGTTTAAAACGTATACCAATTTTTCATGCAACATATCCACTTCTGCTGAATCTTGCAGATGAACATTCCACGAAAATGGCCATTCTTCATCCGTAGTGGAGTCAACTCGAGAAAGAGTGCTGTCCGCCATGATATCTAAGCAAGGAATGAGGTGAGCTACAGACTGTGGTAACAGTATTGAAAAGTAGAGGGGGTAAACCAAACGTATGTGGAGGGGGTATTTTCAAGGTCATTCAATTTGGGTTTTAAAAAAGGAAATACTGGAGGGGGAATTTTCAAGGTCATCCAATTTGGGTTTTAAAAAAAGGAATGAAGGTTACTCCTCTTCAGCCTCGTTGTCTCCCACATCTTCATTAGCCTCATCTTCATCAACGTCAGACTCACCGTAAGGGTAGATCGGTGACATCGGCGAATATTGTGGAGATTGTTGACCGTTGTTGTCGTCCCCTTGCATTCTAACTTGGGACCAATCATAATTTAAATGCATTTGTATTATGATCCCAAGGTTGTCCCGCAGTATTTCCTTCATCCGTTCGCAAATCGTTTCCAAATAGTGTACACTATCAATCGACAGTGTCCAACCAGTACTTGTACCGACATCAGTTGTGGAGTCAGCTTGGCTGATGGTGTTGTCTGCCATGGTTGCTTGTCGGACAAGGAATGACGGTTGATGTGATGCTCATGCAGGAACATGGTGAAGTGGTGGGGGGCGTGGTGGAGTAGTGGGGGAAGTTTCAAGGTCATCCAAACGGAGTTTAAAAAAAGGAAAACCTACAAAGTAACATTAAAACTTTCCAATTGATCGTGGCGAGCGTTTTCTTCTGCAACCTTGCCGACACATGTGACTATGCCATACAGTATGAAAAGTACAACCATAATAAGGCCGAACAATAAAAGATAGCCGTTGACTATCATGATATTTTCTGAGTGGATCTGCTTTCTTCGTATCGCCCTCTCCTGCATCCTCTTCTCCAACTCGTGGACGAAGTCACAGCAAACGTGAGGACATGTTTTATCTGTTGGTAGGTTTGCCATTGTTGATGTTGTCGGTTTGGCTGTTGAAGATGGAATGAAGTTTCCAATTGTGATGTGCCATGTACATCAATAGTCAAGTAATGGGGGTAGCAAAGCAGTGGAGGGGGAAGTTTCAAGGTCATTCAAACCGTGTTTTAAAAAAACCTATCTTGTTACTGAGCTCATATGTCAGTAACAAGATAGGTGTTTTTGCTCTTTTACTTCTTTAATATAATGAAAAAATAAACATATTCTACAATGGTTAGAACAAGAAATACAACTGCTAGTCAGCTGAAGTAATCTAAGTTGTCCGGCTCGGTCTTCATGGACGTCGGTGAGGAAGCTGTCGAGGAGTGTCCAGGCTCTTCCTTTGGCTACCGGGTGTTCCGTATATTGCAAGCGTAAACTTGCACGTTTATACGGTAGCCTCGTGCCACCATCAGCTGCAACTCCTTGTACAAGTCGTTTAGCTCCTGCTGAGTCTTGATGCTCACCTCCTCGTAACTTGCGCAACTGACGTTCAGAGACATCCTGATGTTGCTAGGTTCGCTGCTGGAGTAGAAATGAAGCCGAGAGGCACAGCGTTTGGAGGTACATGAAAAAGTGGTGGGGCAATGGTGGTGGGGGTAGGGAAGATCCAATTAAACACTTCTAAACTTTTTCCATCGATACAATGGGATGGAACAAATAACACAGGTGTCCTTGTAGTTTTCAAATCTAAACATCGGTGCTAGAAATCCGAACTGTTTTCTACCACCTTCCTGTACGAACCGTCGAAGGTCTCTGACGGCAGCATCGCCACAAGGCCTACAAAACTTTTCCCCGTCTTGGAACCTATACCAGGAGTATCCCGAATACCCTCTATTATCTTTCTTGTACTCTTCGATATCCTGCTTTACTGTTATAGGGATATTATCTTGTAAAGCCGTCTGGAATAAAGATGCGTCAGTTATAACTCGTTGTAAGCAAAGCTCGTACAAGGTGCTCATCGTTTGCTAGTTGGCAACAGACTGACCGTTTTTCGCATCCAAGCAGCTTTGAATCCTAGTGCGGTAGTGGGGGTAATTACGGTAGTGGGGGTAATTGTGAAATGCAAAGGTCAAAGGTCAAGGTCACCCGCGAAGTTTAAAAAAAAAATGCAACATATCAATATGTGACAAACTTCACATATTGATATGTTGCATTTTTTTTTTTGTTTTTTTTTATTTTTTTTGTCTTTTATGATTTATTTATTTATAAAACATTACAATAGCATATGTACAACATTAAAACTTAAATCTAAAACTGCTGCTTGTCAGCGATGTGGATGGTCAACTCTGTAGAATTGCTACCCGTGCAGCCGTGGGACACCAGGTATAGACACCCGGGTTGAATAGAGCGAAGATCCTCGTTTTGTAGAAGATGGACGAATCTCTTGGGCAGGTACACCTGGAACTTTGGTTCATCCCCCGGAGTAAACGGTGCCTCGCTGAGACTGCAGCAGATGGCCTCCCCAACTGTAGTCTCCATCTTCTTCATAGCATGGATTATGTAGTGCTTCTCATCTTTTAGTTCCGAGCACTTCTTTACAGGTAATATTGTTGACTTGGAGTGAGCATTGAACTGCTCAAACAAAGTCTGAAGGAACTGGTGAGATGCCATGGTCAGGTTACAGATCGTCTTCTTGCTCGGAGATGTTGTCGTCTCGGAATCTCGAGTAATACTCATGCCAGGTCCCGGTCTGCTCCCCACTTATATAACCCCCGTTACCCCCACCACTCCCCACTTCCCCACTTTGAAGGTAAGAGGCGAGTTTATAGGCGTTTTTCAAAGCGCAATGTCTATCCTTATCATGTTCTGGGCTTTTTGTACAAATACATATGGTTTCCAGCATGTATTGGTAATTCTTATCCAATTCCACGTCATTAACCGGAACATGAGTAAATCCTTCGATCCATCTTTTCTTTTCCAGTCCCTTTGTGTAAATATTGGTAAACTTGTCTGAAAAGTGATGCATAATGTGATACAAGTCCGCGTAACTTGTAAAACCATCATACCAATCGATATGATGGAAATGTTTTGAAATCCATCTGTTGGTAGTAGCGGCTTTACTAGTTAAAGATGAATAAGAACATGGTGGTTTAAATAAAAACGAATAAGGAACACTTGTATTCATGTCCAAAAACACAAGTTCTTTTATAATAAATCTATCATCATTACCACGAAACGCTTGAAACTCAATAATACCAGGCTTGGACTTTACTTGTTCTTCTTCTTCCTTGTCCATTTCGAAGGTCACACGTCTGCTCATTATGAAGTCAGGAGGTCAACTGATTTCCACACCACGGTAGGTACTACTTTTATACCAGGCCGTACAGTTGTTGGCGCGTTGGTGTATATTTAACGTGGGCACCGTCCCCAATAGGCCTAACCCCACAAAATGTTGGTTATTGTTTTAAAAACTAACCATTATCATTTTAGTTTCCATCTTTATATTTTCCTTGGTTTCGTTTTCATCACTAACACTTGATTCTTCTCCTCCATCTTCCTCTTCTTCCTGTTTTACTGATTTCTTATGTAGTTGAGCGTACTTTTCCAATTGTCTCCACATCTGTACTTCATGAGGAACTCTATTAAATATAGAAGTATCCACAGGTCCATATAATATAGGTGCGTCCGGTTGTTTGTCCAAAGTGTCTTCCAGATAATCTTTAATAATCGAACTTGAAAACACCAGTTGTCTCAAGTATCTTGTTATAGGTTCAGTAGCACAAGTTAAAATGAAAAACTCCTCTCGATTAAGTTGAATTTTGTTATCATGTCTTGTTGTGTCTCTAAACCGCAGCTGATGATCACCACGTTGTTTAATAATATCGATTTCCACATTTGAATCCAAAAGTCCTACTCTTGTCTTTCTTCCAAACATGTTACTACTTAAATAGCATTCTAGCAGATGCAAGTGTTTCATAAACGATTCCCAAGCACTGTCCGTAAACAAAATCATTTTGGGTCCATGAGTTAAAATTACAGTAGGGGAATAATCTGTCGATTTCATAACACCGATTAAAACACTTTTGTCCAAACTGGAAGAGATTGGGTAAAATATTCGCAAAAATACCTCACTCAATATGTTTGGAGAAATATTATCTTCAATATCTTTTTTTCTCTTTTGTATATTCTTTCTTCTTTTACCTTTTTCTTCAACATTATTACTGGCGTGAAGTTGTCCGCAAACGTTTTGTTCACCTCCTTCCTGGTGACCTTGAAGATCTAAAAACTCAGATATCTCCTTCTCAATATCTACCACATTTTCAGGTGTACCACTAGGAGAAGCCATATTGAATACGATGCTACCCATACAACAGTAGGCAACAAACTGATGAGGAGCGGCCTGTACGCTCTGCTTTTATACTCGCGGAATGAAACAAAACCGGTTTTTACAGTACATTCTTAACAATTCCAGTTAGAGGTGTGTATGTTACAATTTTATCATGTAGAATTAAACAGTATGCAGTTGTATTAGCCGGTATAGCCGCGTTGAATTCCATTTCTATTTTTATATCCACACTTGATGATTTTACTGATTCATTTTGTTTAGAACAATCAATTACAACTATCGGGTAGGCATCGAAATATTTTTCAGGTGATAATAAAGGTGTATTTGCTTTACCGTAATATGAACTTTGGAATCTTGCGTACATATCGTACAATATACTGTATTTCTTCTTAGTGAATGACACATTTAAATTGTCGTATGGAAAGAATTGTGAATTTAAATAAACTTTAATATTTTTCAAGTCACAATGATCAAATTGTCCTGCATGTTTAGTGATGTCGTCTCTTCTACCTGTTTGTAAACCAAATATAATATACCTGGCTCGTTCTACATAATTTGATGTTTTAACAGTCCAAGTGTGTCGATCCGTAGTAGGTAAACTGGGATGCTCATGGAATTCCCAACTTCTAAATGGAATAACAATATCACGATCGGCTTTTAATTTTCTTAAAAGTAGCATTCTATGCTCGTCAGCTAATTTAACATGTGGAACTCTCCATACAATTTTGTCTAATTTTAATTTCCATTCTAAAGTTGCATCAGTCGTATTATCTGCAGCTTTAATAATGTCTTTATCGTTAGAAGACCTCAACAAAACTAATTCTTGTTTAACGTTTAATATTATTTTCCTATAATCTTCAGCAAAACCAAGCAACAAACGTAATGGAATATGAAAATCAAAATATCCATCTGAATTTGGAGTGATTGTGTCAATTGTAGGTAATACCCATCCGGCAGGTTTAAGTAAATTGGTTTCATTGGGTGTTATAGATGTTAGTCCTTTTAAAGTCGTTGTAATACCTACTTTTTTAGTGGAATCAACTGTTACACCTGATATTTCATATCTAATTTCATCAAACAGGAAAGCCATAGGATTATTTATAAATGGAACTGTTGTACCAGCAGTAGTACCGTCCTTTTTTAGTAACTTTTCCTTCAATATACAAGTAACTTTCACATGGTAGTGTGTAAATGTCTTGATGTTGTATGGGAATACGAATTTCATCGTTATTGTTTAATTTCGATGAAGTGTAAGGGTTTTGGGTGTGATATTCTTTTTCCCATAGGGTTTCGTCGAATGTTGGACCCTGCGCTATATCCAGTATATCCATAATCGGTTAATTTTAATCCAACTCTCTCTAAGAAACGAATCTTCTCGCGTGTTAACTCCTCCACAGCTGAAGAGCTACTAATGCGGTTTCCCGTAGGTTGTTCGCTTTTAAATGTTAAACCCATGGTTTTTGTATTAAAGTGTCGATTTTAAATGTAATCTAATCGTAATAGGCTCTTCTCTGAAGTCTACCAAGTTACCGTCTTGATCCAATACGCTCAACACGATGTCTGAAATGAAAGTGGTGTTCAACGGTAGATATACCAGGTTTTGTGGCTTTTAAACAATTTTAAATCCAGGTGGTACACTTGGGTAAAATGTATGTATGATATGGGTGTTAGCCCCATCCCTGTAAGCTCCTTGTATAATGTTACAAGTTATGTCTATACTATTGACTTTTAATATTGTTACTGTTTTCTTACCGGAATGTGTTACATCTAGTTCTAAAACAGGCTCATCGTTGGAAAATCCTAATAAATCACCAATTGAGTTTGGTTGAGTAAAATCTATATAATATTTGGAAGTAATTTCAGCTTTCATCGTATTATTATTACCTTTTAATGTTATATTGTCTTTTCCCATTTTAGTTTGCAAAAATTCATTTATATGATCTATTTCATAAGAACCTGTGGGTAACCTGCACTCTTGTAAGTCTGTAAATTTCCCACTGGCATCTTTTCCCTTATAATAATGCAATACGTTATTTTTATCTTCCGTAACATTGGGAATAGAGTTGTAAGTTGTAAAATCCAATAGCGCCGCCTCCCAAAATCTTCCTTTTTGCAAGCGTAAAGCTGGAAAAAGGATACTTCGTAAAGTGGACGATTTTCCTGTTAATGATACCGTATAGGAAGACATCTCAATAGTGACTGATACTTTTAGCTAGAAATTCCAAACATAAATGGCCACATATTGAAGTATTATCAGGTTGTTCTCTTTTATAGTTATAATATATGTTTTTAGCAGATTTAAAGTAATTTTGAAGTTCTTTTGGTGGTGGCAAATTACCGAAACTATCAAAATAATATACATTGTTATTTAGTTTCTTATAACAAACCCAATGGGTGCCAGGCCCTTCAGTATTATCCAAATTTACAATTCCAGTCTCATTTTGCCACATTTTCTTTGGTAAACTGTCTTTCATGAACACACCGCGGAAAAATGGTATTTTTAAACAGGAAATATATTTAAATAATTTAATATTGGTTAATGCTTTATGTGGTATGACCAATAGATTTCTTTCATTTAATATGCACGATAAGGTCTTAGGTAAAGTCCTGCCCCGTTTTTTACCATTGACCACACGGTGGGCTTCTTCCTGCCTTTTCTTGTAGATCGCCGTCTTCTTTTTATATTTCCTCCATGTTTTCTTGTGGTTGACCTCCTTTTTACTCTCCTTCTCCTCCCTCTTCCACCTCCTACTGCTGTTTTAGCCTTCATACCTGCTGTTACTGCTAAAGCTGCTGCTTTTTCTGCTATGCTAGCGTCACTTGATTTTACTCGTTGCCAAGCTATGTCCGCAAGCTTTCTGTCTGCTATCGATCTATTTTTTGAATCGGCAAACGTGGAATATGCGATATCGTGTTCTTTACAAGCCTGATATAACTTATTTATGCCAGGATCGCCTCTTTCCAGTCGTTTTTTCAATTTAGTTCCTGGTCCGCAATACTGATAACCTCCCGGTATATGGAATTCGTATGGTAATGCGTCTATTGCTCTATTTACGATGGATCCTACTGGAAGTCGTTTTAAAGCTTTACTTAACAGAGAAACCGCTGTGGACGTGATCCCACCTCCTCTCCTTACAGTGTCACGATATGGACTGATGTACTGGAACGTCATTATTGTCCTTTTATAATCGAAATGTACAACTTATGTGTTACCTCTATGACGAGTTGGACATAAATGAAGTCGTTTATTGTGATCTTATATTAAATATCAATATCACCCCAATCTGATGATCTAAATTTTTGCGTATTAGGGTTAATAAAGTATTTATTAAAAATTTCCCTTTTAATCCAACCACCTCTCGCGGATTCAGCATAAGTATTATGACCCGATTTTCCTTGAAGAATATCCGGTGTAAAATGATTGTGCAAATCAAATAACGCATTACCTAAGACTTTTACAAGAAAATTAACAGTGACGGCATTATCCACATGTTCAGGGTCTTTAAGGTCTGTTATACGTTTATTATTACAAGTATACACTTTACTATCCTTTAATGATGTTGTGATGGTTTGTCCTACAGTTGCAGCATCATTTGGATCTCTTCCATTATGCAAGTTTTTTATTACTTTATTATTACATGTAAAAAATCTAAAAGAATGATCTGGATCTAGATATACGGTTTGTGATAAAGCAGCTGCATCTCGAGCATTATAACCCAATCTCATATTTGATAACGGTTTACCCATGCAATCCCAAGCATTATTTATGTATGTTAATAAATTAAATTTTTCATTACCTTGAACAAAGTCATCCCCTTGCTTCGATAATACTTGATCTTGTTTTACAAAAGAGGTTGTTTCTTGTTTTAAGGTTTCCATCATTTGACCCACTGTTGCACCATCTGATGGCGCCGAACCATCTTTAACATTTGCTAAACAATTATTAAAACAATCTATAACCCCTACATCACGTATGATACAATGATCTTTAATATATTTTAGATTTACAGCATCGTTTTCAGTTTTTGGATAACCTATATCGTTAATAACAAATTTATAAAAAGAAAATCCATCTTTTGTCTTTTCAGGTATCAAGGAATGTAAATAGCGTCTATTTACGCTGTCTTTTACATCTTTAGGGTCATCTACGTTGGATATACGTTTATTGTTGGCACTATACGTTTTCCCATTGAATTTTAACGTATTTTTTAATTCAGATGACAAATAACCTTTGTTTATCGCATCACCGTTTTGATTTGGTTTACCAACGTTGATAATTCTATGATCTTCTGCGTCATATGTGTTATTTTGTAGTTTTAATGTTGGCGATATCTTTTCCTTTAATATTTTTAAGTTTATTGCATCATTTTCATCCGTAGGATCTTTTATGTTTTTTAACCTTTTATTACTAATATCATAATCTCCTTCGTCTGTGGTAAACCAGCACTTCTTTTTAAACTATTCGCGTAATATAATCCATCTGCGGAATACCGTCCGAACTTGTCGACACTCATGGTGCAACTGAATAGTAATCTAGGAAGTAACGCATTTTTATGTGATTACCCCACGGTTTCGGAGTTCATCCACTAAAGCCACCCATTCGTTTTCCAATCCAGTATGACCCGCTTCTTTAGCTTCATGTATTAGTTTCATTCTATCCACCAATTTATTGATATTATTGTAATAAATTACATTTGTGTTATATAATTTCTTCATTAAACCTGTACCCGTAACAGATTTGTTTCTTTTTCTTGGTTCTGCAGCACTTATATCCAAAGTTGATGACACAAACCTTCGTTTTACAGATTTTTTTGGCATTATCGGCATTGGTTGTCTTCTCGTTGTTGGTATTAACTTGGATACAAATACTCTATATTTTAAAGACCTAGATCTAAAAACTGGTTGGTCAGCTAAATATTTTCTCCTGTATGCATTGGTGTGTTCCAAAATCTGTTTATATGCTTCCATGTCTTCTTCTTTAACTAACAATTCTAAGGGCTTTTTTTCAAATAATAATTCAAATAATCCTCTTGTGCCCTTATATCTTTGATTACCAACAATAATATTATCATGTTCATCAATGTTTACCGGACTATTACCAACCATTAAACCTTCTTCTGTTAATCTTACTCCATAACTATGGTAGTTTTTATTAGGATTTATTCCAGCTAACATTTTTATCATGTATTTCCTTCCTAAAGGTCCTTTGTTATGAATGTTTTCACCCAACAAGCTTATGTTTGACGGACCTTCCCTAGCTTCTTAGTCTTTTTCCTCTTCACTAGCGGTTGATACATCCTCATGTCCTCTTTTAGCTTTTACTTCATATAATTCTCTTATACCACTATAGTCTGGTGATTCTAGCTCTCTTTCGGGTTTTCCACCGGTAAAACCACTATATGTAGAGGATTCCAGGTCTTCATCACTAAAACCTTCATATTTTACACTTTCTCTTTCAAACTTTGTGATAGATGCAATCGCATCTCCTTCCAATACAGGTTTAGCGAATTTTTTGTTTAATTGTTTCAAGGGTTCAGTAATAGGTTTAAAAGTAGATTCAAGGAATTTCTCCCTCTCGCTAATACCTAGTTTTAATGCTTTGTTTTTAGCCCGAATAGAATCAGTAAGTGATTTTATTTCTTTTACTAATTTTTCTTGGTTAACCATGTTTGTAGCAAGACGTGTTGTACAACAATGAATATTTTATACCACGTTCAATGTATTAATATAAATTTATCAAATCCTATTCTGTATCGACCATTGTTTGGCGGTTGTTCCTTCATAATTGTTAGGAACCCATACTTTTCAGCCCAAGCCTTTCCACATAACTCTTTAAATCGTTCAAATGTCATATCCGCATTTACATGATCAAAATATATATGTTTTAGGTTGGTTTCGTCCTGTTTAAATACAATTAACATGTTTGCATTGTCTCTAATGAGTTGTTTAGGTATTTTGCTGTAAGTTTGACCAATATAAATGCTATCTATGTTGTTATGTCGACCCATAGCGAAGTAATTCCTTATTGTGTTTTGGTTTTCACAAGATACATCGTCAAATATGAACACAGAGAATGGTTTAGCTTCTTGTGGTTGCATGACACTCTCGCTTGCATTAAATTTTAAGTATTTAACTTCAGGCACATTATTCAGTATCTTTTCCAATAATTGATATTTTGGTTGTTGTAGTGATTTTGAAAATACATATAGATTATTAAAACGTAATCCTTTAGGGTTTGTAATTAAATTGAATACTACATTAGTTTTTCCACAGTTGGAAGGTCCGGTAACCAGACAGCGCACGGTGTTTGGTAACAAATTGCCATGTTTCCCACTATTGAATTCTGAATTATCCACTGTGAGTTCATCTATATTATTAATAGTAAAACTCTCCTTTTGTGGTATTATCTCCATCCTTTGTAATGGTTCAACCTAAAATGATTCTCTATCGTTATATCAAATCCTTTTTAGGTATCCAAGAATCTTCCGTCTTATTAAATCCTAACCATCGTACTTTAACCTTATCTTTTTTCCGTTGCAACACCTTTTCAATTATATATACATCGCCTACTGTTGATTTTAACATTTCATGTCCATAAAACCCTCCTTCAAGCAATTGTCCTTTATTATCTTTTAAAATATATGTCTCAGGTACTGTAGGTTGTACTTTGAATACAGTAAAAACCTCATTGGTCCAATTTGGCAGATATCTTTTACTGAATACACCTTTATATTTACTTATTCGCACTTTATCACCCACATTAAATTTTTTAGGCTTTAGTTTTTCAAATTTTGGTTTAGTATTCATTTTTATACGTTTTAATACAAGGTTTTCATTTTTACTAGTTACTTGGTTTGGTTTCATCCCGATAGTCCTATGAAATTTGTTATTATAATCGTTTATAAGTTTTGGTAACATATCAATCCATATGTGCGATCCTCTGTTGGAAAACATTTTATACATTGCACTTTTTAAAGTTCTGTTGAATCTTTCAATTATTGAGGCTTTTACCTCTGAATTGGTTGAGTAATGGTTTATATTGTGTTTTTTTCATTAAATTTGCAAATTCCTTATTAAAATATTCTTTTCCATCATCTGTTTGTAAATGTTTAATAGTATGTTTGTCTCTTTGTATAGCTATTTCCATCGCTTTTGTAACACTTTTGCCGCTTTTATCTTTTAGCGGTAAAGCATCCGCCATTTTTGAAAAACAGTTAATAACAGTCAATATGTATTTATATCCTTTATTTTGTTTGCTATAAGGAATCATTTCGATTAAATCCGCTTGATATAAATCATTAATTCCTTTTATCACCGTATTTCTTCGTGGAAACTTTCTTCTTGCAGGTTTATGAAGTTCGTTGACAATTTGTTCCTTCAAGTCCTTCATATTGTAGTTTCCAATGTTTGTTGTGTCACTTGTATAATCACAATGAATGTTGTCTTGAATATTCACATCATTTATATAGGTCAAGGTCATCCAAACTTGTGTAAAAAAATGGGGAACACGACGTTTGACTTGCCGTGTTCCCCATTTTTTTACGGAAGGAAAAAGGAATAAGGTCGAAGTTGTAGAAGGACGAAGAATAGGTTACTAGTTGATAGGGTTTAGAGAGTAGTGGCCAAAAGGAAGAGTGTGGATTTTGTCGGGCATAATGTGTCTTTTATCATCCCGAGCTGACAGCACTTTTTTAATTTCGGTCACACTGTAGACTTCATGTTTGAAGCTTCGGATATTGTTGAATGTTGCTGACATTGTAGTATCTTCAAACAAACAAGTCTTGTAGTGGTCAAATGTCACATGTTTTTTCAAATAAGATGTCTTAACTCCTTTTGCTTTCTTGACTGTCGGTGTGTTGTTCTCGTGATACATCTTAAATGAATACAATTTCGCCATCAGCGCCACTATTTCTTCTAAAGGCATTCCATTTGCTTCATCTTTGAATTTTCCAATTACTTTTTTATTTCTTTCATTAAAATTTGGATGGTTCTTCGGATAGTCAGAAAAGTCAAAATCTTCTTTGTATGGAAACGTCCTCAGGTCTTCATACATGTCCAAAGTCTTTATCCAGTAGATAAAAGCATCCGTATCCATGTATGCAACTCCAATGTTTTCCCTTCCGTAGTGTTTAACCATTTTGTTATAATGGAAATCATAAATCAGGGTTTTACTTATATCCAAAATCGACATACCTATGTATAAAGGAACGATCCATGACTATTGTTGTTTTCTTCATACTGACAGCGACTAGGTTTTCGTTTATGATCATGGATGTTCCGAAATTTGGTTTTTGAACTAACTTTTCCAATTTCCTAGGATCACTCACTAATTTTGCATTTTTATGTTTTCTCTTGTTCTCCAAGGTTTTCCCAAAGATGGCGTTGTTCATTAATTTGTAAAAGTCCTTTTCAAATGCTGTTGTCGCTGCAGCTCTTCTTGCAGTGTTGGAATCAATATATGGTTTCAACCAACAAGACTGGGTGAATTCAATTGCTCTGTGAATTCTCACTATACGTAGACCCAATTCAAGAGCTTGTTGAACTACCCAGTAGTGAGCCACATAGCGATCTTTATTCTCCAAGGTCATCATCAATTTTGGCCATCTTCCTGTCGGTGAAACTTCAGTCTTGGCTAGGAGAGGCAAGTCGTAGTGATGGTCATGAAGGTGCTCCGGATATTCGAAATCACAGTCCAAAATATAGCCTTTTGGACCATCCTTTGGAATCTGTGAGATGTCACCAATGGTGGCCGGGTCAATCCATTTGTAGTCAGCGTAGGGAAGCGGATTTGACATTGCCCAACCATAAAGGTTGTTTGCGTCAAAGTAGCCAAGGTAGACCGATGGTTGTTGCTCGTCGAAGCCGGGGATGTACTTGTTGTTGGCTTTGACATGACGTCTTACAGCTTGTGTCAAACCGCCCCGTACACCAGATTCCATCATGAGCACCATATCAATATCCGTTAGAAGTTCCAGTCGACAGTTGGTTGACTTTAGCATAGCTTGCCATGCTAATCCTGGAGATGTGTACGAGTGTAGAGGGTCCAGTCCATAGGCGGAGAAGCAGGTGTTTCGAAATTCTTCCATCACATCGCACAGCAGAGTTACGTCCAATTTTATATAAAAGTCAGAATATTCCCCTAAGGTGTGAATGTTTAGTTGGTTCCAAACATTACAAGCATGATTGTAGTCTTCAACGGAGATTTCACTTTCGTTTAATTTGCTGTTGAAGGCTTCAATCGGTGGTAGACTGGTTTCTTCAAATTTTTCTGCAGAAGTTATGTAATCGTAGGGGAACACTCCTTTACGTAATACTAAGTCCAATTTATCTTCAGGTACAATCTTGCTAGTTTCTTTTAGGTCTTTTCTTCGTAGATTCTCAGACAATCTGCTCAAACTAGATGCCATAAATCTATAAAAGTCTACAAAGCGAAGTTTAATTTTACCTACTGTTTTTGAGAAACTGATGTATTTTTCCAATGTTGTAGCAAGAACATCAATTTTACCATCATCTCTTCCTAACTCTGGAATAATAAAGTGGGAGTCGTAGCCGCTAAGATTGTGTAACACGACAGGGATAAAGTGGGGCAGTTTGTAATTTATATTGCATGAATTACAAGCAGCTCCTCTGTATAAACCTGTCAGGTGATCGTGATCTCTTACTTTTGGATTTTCTTCACTGAAGCTCTTCTCGCATAGATAACATCTTGATGCTAGATTGTATTCTTCTTGTTGATTCTCATTCAAAGGTTCCATAGGTACGACATTACCATACAAGCGTTGTACCTTTTCAGCAATGTCATACAACTGGTCTACGAAATACTTAGCGGCTTCTTCACCACGGTAGAGTATTGGAGTGGATGTTACAATGTTACATAGTCTTGCAATTGGTTTTCAGACAAGGTTGATTTAACTAGTAGACAAAAACTGTAGGGTTGATGCAGCTGATATTTTGTTCTTCTAGTTACTTCACCGTTTGGCAGCTCCTGTGGTACTAACGTTGATTCAAAATCTGCGTAGACCACTAGTGGAATTCGATATTGGTGAACTGTCTTGTTAAATTGTATTGAAGCTCGGGTAGGCGGTGGAAGACTTATCTTTACTTCATAGTTCTCGTTGCAAAGTCTTTTATGTTCCAACAACCAGTCTAATCCTCCATGTCTTGAATCTTTCCAAGAAAAGCAGAAACATCTCTTGCAGACTGTAATCCTATTTACTCTTTTGGTCAATTGTTTTACAATCAAGGCTTCAAAGTCCTTTATCCATACATAATGGAAAATTTCACCCTTAGTTATCAGTAGCAAATCCGTGTGGTTTCTTTGCTCAACTTTTACTACCCGCAAAGGATAAACGTTGTTCGAATCATCCAGACCAAAAACATTCACTGAAACGCCAGGATTTTTCTTTTCAAATTTGTCTATGTCTTGCAATGTAACAGGGTAGGTGAGGCCTTGGAAGTTGTAGCGGTGTTCATTTTCGTAATATTCTCTACCAACTCTTTCAGGATGATCTTTAACATACTTGGTTAACATTGCATACTTGAAACATTCATTACCTTCATTTTGCACATTCCTACACGATTTAGTGTTTTGGATTTTCTTTGGTAAAGGGATAAAACTACTACCCCTTAAACCATATCCATGCTTGTGAACCCTTACATCCATACCTTCAATTGATGACAAAGTCCATCCAGATCCTCTTCTTTCATGTTCTTGAAGTTTTGTTATAAGTTCTTCCAAGCATTCTTCAATAATATCATCGATGTTGGAGGTGAAGGTAAGGGTTCGGTTTTTGGTAATGAACGCTCTCAATGCTGTTTCACCATCAGTATTGTTAAACATAGCCTCTAACACCATTCCAAATTTAATAAAATTTAATCTTTGTAGTTCTTCCCTCAAGGTTCGACCAACAAGTTCCTTAGCCTGAGTTATAAATGTTTCCAGTTCCAATTGAACATTATTAATTTTGAAATGTGTTACAACTCGTCCTGGCAAGGCCATGGTGCGCAGTTGTTTTAGATCTTCCAGTTCTTCTTCAGTGTCCTCTTCTTCAGTGTCTTCTTGCATATAATTTTCTTCTTCAAAAGGTCTTCTAGCAGTAGATGGTCCAGCACCAGCAAATTGTATCACACTAGGTCTTCTTCTTTGCATTTGCTGTAGATAGCTGTCCCAGTAGTCCGTCTGCTTCTGGTGCTCTTCCAAAAACCGGTCAATTGAGTCTAAGTCTATTTCATCCATGGTAATATCTTCTTTTCTATCTTCGTCTTCATGTAATTCTCTGTGTAGGGTGAAAAGATCTTCGTCTTGAAAGATTTCCCCACAAATGTCGCAAAGAGCCATTTCAAACAGTTTGGCTTTGAATGCACACTCTGTGAATGTCCACGCAATAATGAGCAGCGCGCTCGACCGGGACCCTTTATATCCGAGGCAGATAGGTGGGGAAAGTGACGTCATATAGAAACAGGTTATCAATCATGTGCTAAATTTAGCCTTTACACAACCGTTTGTAATACATTTATCAGTAGGCTTGATGATATTTGGTCTAGATTCAATAATTTGTACAAGTTTTTTCAAAGACGTCTGTTTGAGCAAGTTTATGTAGGTCAAGGTCATTTGGAATTATTATTTTGATTGGGGGATAGAGCACTAAGCAGCATCATTTACTACAAAGTGCTCTATCCCCCGCTCACATTCTTTTTTTTAACTTTTTGTTTAAACTTTTTTACAAAGGTGAAACATCACCATCAGAGTCGGAATCATTCTCATCACGAAATAGATGGCGATGACAATACATAATTCTTCTGGCTACTAACATCCTATCCATTGGACGATGAGGAGTGTCTTGTTCTTCTTCTTCAATTTCCGACTCAGATGATGACTCTAATGTTTCGTAGGCGTGCAAGTCCATTTCATTGTCCGTTAAACCAGCTTCGTCCGAGTCCGTTTCAATGTCCATTATTTCTTCTTCCTCCTCTTCCTGGTCAACCGCAAGTAGTTGATCCTCTGCTTCTATAACTTCTACAGGTATTACCTCCAGAATTGAAAGAATTCTGTCGCGATGGAACACGGTGTTGTCAAGTGGAGCCATGGTATGAAAGTGGTGTATCTATCCAATTGGTTTGCCTTTTTATACCCCCACCAACTACACATTTTATGTGGGTCAAGGCCACTTAAAGATACCCTTTGAGCGGGGGATAGACCACTAAGCAACATGCTAGTCCATTGTCGCAAAGTGATCTATCCCCCGCTCTATTCCACAGACCACACTCAAGTCCAAGTCCAAGCCAAGCCGAGAATATTACACACTTTATTGCCACCAAGTAATAGTTATTCGCACGTTCACTTGGTTTGCAAAAAGGTACTGCACAAACTCCATATTACTTGTATCTTCAGTACGTAGGTGCAGCATAAAATGTGCAATTTTATCGATTGCCGCATTGTCCAAAGGCTCACAGTTTACAAGTTCTAGTGTGCCTAGGCTGGTCTTTTCTTCTATCAGCTCCACAACTTCATTGATGTCTTCTTCCAAAAGAATGAACTCCACGCTGTAGCTTTCCATTGCTAGTGGTAGGTTGCAGCAGGTGTCTAGACAAATGCTTGACTAAACACGCTCTTCATTGGTCCTACATATATACCAATTTCCCCCACCCTATTACCTCATTCCCCTCTACTTTTATATGGGTCAAGGTCATCCAATGACACCCTTTGAGCGGGGGATAGACCACTAAGCAGCATGTTAGTCCATTGCCGCAAAGTGATCTATCCCCCGCTCTGTATTCCACACAAGTCCTAGTCTTTACACACACATAAGCCCCCCAGTCTTTTACACTTAGTCATATACTCTGTCCTCCCTGCCAATTAAGAGTTCCCCATGTTTGCCACTATTTTCAATCAACCTTTCCAAGTCCCAAAACACAATGTCCAAATTAACCAAGTTCGCTCGTCCAATTTGAAACACACTATTCCCCCCAAAGTCACTTGCTCTCACTTATTGTCCTGTATACTGCTTCTTCTTCCACGCTACAATCACTACCCTACCTTCTTCAACAACCATTCTTTTAACAATATCATACACCTTCAACATCCCTCTACAGTTTAAATAGTTAATGCTCACATACTCCCACTCCTTACCAATAATCAGTGATCCACTCATTTTCTAGCGTTCCACTGGAAGGTCCAAAGCAGAATGAAGTCGGGATGTACAGACCCCCTCTTTTATACCAGTTAACCGGTTGTCCTTCATTTAAAGTGGGTCAAGGTCATTCAAAAGTACCCTTTGATCGGGGGATAGACCACTAAGCAGCATGCTAGTCCATTGCCGCAAAGTAGTCTATCCCCCGCTCTGTATTCTACACACACACACACACACACACACACACACACACACACACACACACACACACACACACACACACACACACACATGTCCCTGTCCAAGTCTTTCATTACATACCTAATATATATTCACTTCCTTCATCATCACTATCACTCATCACTGCTTCCACAAACTCCATCGGGTTAAAGTTAAATTGTTTTAATTGTTCTTTTAGGTTTTCAATTTGTTGGTCCTTCACTTCCAAAACAGTGTGAAGGTGTTATATGTAGTCCGCTGCTTCGGTGACACTTGCTACTCTTGGGTCGCCTAACTTCAAGCTGGGAACTACACCCTGCAGCTTAAAGTACGCCATACGCCTCTCTTGCTCCTGCCGTTGACCAGGACTAAGCAAGCCTTGCCCGTCTCGACTCACCTCCAACAGGGTCCGTAGCATCGGAGCTTTGCAGGCGTTTGCTCGAGCAACAGTTATGCTATGGAATGGTCGAACAGGTCCACGAGTAGCAGGCAGGACGTTGGCAGCACGCCTTCTTGAAGAAGAGGAAGCCCGAGAGTTGGAAGCCATGTTAAAGTGTAGTATTCAGCTAAGCGGTACAAAGCAGAATAACCAAACTGCACATCTACACCCGTATATATACACTTATCAGTGGTGGGGGTACTGGTTAACCTTGGTAAAGTGGGTCAAGGCCATCCAAAAACATTACCAGAACGGGGGATAGATCACTAAGTGGCATGTTAGTCCATTGCCACAGAGTGATCTATCCCCCGCTCTGTATTCCACATTCACGCACACATTCATACAAACACACAAGTCCCAGTCCAAGTCTTTACCCACACACCTATCCACTCTCATCCTCACTATCATCACTGTCCAACAGGCTTTCACACTTCCTAATTAGTTTCTCCCATTTACTTCGGATATGAAGTAACTCACTGCGAGTATTTTCTAGCATTCTGTCCCTTTGCTCTATAACTTCATTGTACCACTCGATGATGCTTGGTGATGTCTGGGTTGATGCATCTGATGTGGTTGGTTGAGAGGCTCCGCTGCTGCGTAACTCCTTCCTAACAGGGCCAAAGCCGGAGAACCGGACACGACTCCTTGATGAAGGCCCCGATCGGATTGGCCCAACACCTGAGGTGGAGTTAGAAGCAGAAGCTGAAGACATGGTGTGAAGCGTTCGGCTTAACAGTTGCAAGCTGAATGAGCGGACAGTGCATTACCACTCCTATATATATCTATTTGTAGTGGTGGGGGGCGGGGTGGGGGAAGGGGGGAGGGGGGGGATATCACGTGATACACGACATTAGTTGTAAGGTTAGCACTTTACTTTAAACAGTGATTTATATGGGTCAAGGTCATTCAAACTTTGAAAAATTTTTACCTCCAAACACTTGTAGCAAGCTACAAGTGTTTGGAGGTAAGTTTTTATTTGTTAAAGATTTTCGTAACTTAGTCTTCACCCTCAAGGACACGGTTTGAGATTGTCCCAGTGACTTTACATCACCGCCAGGTTAAAGTATTTACAAGTCAAGTATTTTTTTTATTAGTTGACTTGTATAATACCCCTCTCCCTTACTTTAAGAGGGTTGAGACTAAATTTGGAAAAATAATTTGGAAGAAGAAATTTAATTAATGTCCAACACTTTTAAACAATTTTGATTTTTAGTGAGCCCATGTCCTAATCCATTTCCCAAACAGATAGGCATCCTTTTCTTCGAATTAAATAAGCCCCGGGGACAAAAAATTCTCTTTGTACCATCGCAGGTGGTACTTTCATTCTATGAAGGCAGCCATCGCCTTTTAGAATGATTTGCACATTTATATTAAATGCTCCATAAGCTTGAACAATGAAATAATATTTTTTGTCCCTCTTGAGCCTATTAATTTTCAGCTTCTGCGGACTGTTGGGGTGTTTGAACTTGGACTTTTCAGGCATAATATTAAGGCTATAGGGCTTTGGTGTCGGAATTTTGATTTTCTTATTTAAGTGTCGTTGGCAACGATCTTTTTCTGGAAGAGCAAAATTCGGACAACAAAGAACCACAGCCTCTCTGTTAAACCAAACATAATCGCATTAATCACGCTTGCCAGCAGGGCATTTAACACGATTACGTTTCTTTTGTGTTGGACTGTTAGTGTTTTGGAGCGGCACTTCATCTAACTTAGGCTGGCTGGAATGGATGGAGGGTGATGGTTTAGCACGGTCAAGGGGCAATTCGCAAACAATTTTGGGTCGGGTAGGAGAATGGGTTAGATCAATGGTGGCTTTAGGTGAGGTAGAATTGTCTGGGGAAAAGATCGATTTACGGGATGTTTTGACTGATGTAGATGGAATGTTGGCTTTGGGTGAGGTAGAATTGTCTGGGGAAAGGATCGATTTACGGGATGGTTTAACTGGTGTGGGTGGCATGGGGGATACGGGTAGTGGACATTGGGTCTTTGTATAGGAAAGGATTTTCTTTGTACGTGAGTAGGGAATGATTTTGGACCTCGACTTCTTCTTCTCCTCAAAGACCGCTGACTCCGAATCAGAATCTGACAGCAGTGAGATTGGTGGTGATGCTATGAGCACTCGGCTGCTTGCAGGGTGAGCGCCAGCCCCTCTTGAAGTCGACGGAGCATCACCAGCACCACTGACACTTGGACTTGATCGTTCCGTTGGTAGCAGCGGAGATAGGCTGGGCATTGAAGGAGCCGACGGCATCTTCAAACAGCTGAGGATTGTGCCCATCAAACACGATTGGAGAATCGGAGCAGCGGAGGTTGAAGTCGGAGTAGACGTGTTGATCGGAGTAGACGTGTTGGTCGGATTCGATTTGATGTATGGGAGAACGGGTGGATAGTTCTTGAAGCGCATGTTGCGGTGGAGAGAGCGTTAATTGCAAAAAACGGAGAAGCACTTCCAACAAAGGCTGGAGTGTGAATGAGAAGTGCATGCAACCCGGCCGCCTTATATCCCCACCAGCCAAGGACGACCCCACCCTAGGGGGTGGGGGAGGGGGTGGGGGAGGGGGGGTTCGCACTTTTTGTCGGGGGGGGGGAATTAAAAAAAATAAGCCCTTATGGGCGTTCTTATGTTGCCATCGCTGTAGTCTCCGAAAAGATACAACTATGGAGAACTCCAGACTTGTGTGTTAGTAATACCTACCAGTTAAAATTCAAAGAAAAACTTTAATATTTAGTTCAAGGTCACGCGAAACTTTTAAAAAAATAAGCCCCACACCCCCCTATGGGGGTGTGGGGCACTTGGGTTGTCATCGCTGTAGCCTCCGAAGAGACCCAACTATGACAACAGGCAACATCCAATGTTGTCTGACCTTCACCACGCAAGACTTTTAAGCATTTACTGCATTGCTAACTAATAACTTTTCCAATAGCTAACAAAACTCATTTACATAATTTTGAAAGAGGTTGAGGACAGCCCTAGTGGCTTACGTCCCCGGTCCAAGTGCAGAGGCCATCGGCTCATTACCCCCGTATAAGCGTACAAACGGACCAACTCCCATTTCACAGCCGCATTGAAGCATGCATGGAGGAGTATACTAACGTTGGAATAAAATAATTTTTACACGGGGGCCTACTCCCGTTCCCTATCTTTAATATTTAAGTTTAGCAATGCAGTAAATTTGTATAAGTTCTTACTAGGTCAAGGCCATACGAACATTAAAAAATTTCGGCCCCCGTACATCCATGGCGGACCACGAATGTTCGGGGGCCTTGGGGACAAAAAACACAAATAGCTAACAAAGTTTCATTTAAATAATTTTGAAAAAGATTGAGGACAGCCCTAGTGGCTTTACGTCCCCGGTCCGAGTGCAGAGGCCATCGGCTCATTACCCCCGTATAAGCGTACAAACGGACCAACTCCCATTTCACAGCCGCATTGAAGCATGCATGGAGGAGTGTACTAACGTTGGAATAAAATACTTTTACACGGGGGCCTACTCCCGTCCCTAACGTTACAATTTACTTTGAGCTGTGCAAGATGCTCAAGGGAATGCTAAAACAAGCGTATACACATTAAATAGATATAACACACTTACAGAATAGGTTGAGCTCAACATGGTACGTGCTGGAACAAGCATATACACATTATACACATATGACATAAAAGACATACAGGATAAAACACAAACACGACACACAGGGGACATAGGGTACAAGTGAAACACTCTCATATAAAACAATTCCCAATACCCAAACGCAAGCGCAATATCTTAGAAATAATACAAGTCTTAAAGTTAGAGTAGACTTCGCTAAACAATGAAGGCGCCATTCAGTGTTTAGTGAGGCCTATGGCGGTCCGTCCCGATCGTTCACGTTCAACGCGCGGGAGCGGACTGCGAGCCGGCTGTGGCCGGGCCGCCTTATATCCCCACCGGGGCTGCCACGCCCAGGACATCAGGGGTGGGGGAGGGGGAGGGGAAGGGGGGGGCTCGCACTTTTTGTCGGGGGGGCTCGCACTTTTTGTCGGGGGGGGGGGCTCGCACTTTTTGTCGGGGGGGGGGCTCGCACTTTTTGTCGGGGGGGGCTCGCACTTTTTGTCGGGGGGGGGGGGGGTCAGGTAGGTCAAGGTCACCACAACACTTCTACTCTAAGTGTTGGATATACCCCCACCACAACTGGGTCCCTAGGCTGCACAACACCGCTCCGCCAGTATGTCTCCGGCTTCCATGCGGTGCGCCTCGCTGTTCTCTAACTCTCTATATGTAAGTAATTTTATAAGTTTTGAATCTAGGTCACTACACTTTACCTCTGGGACGATATCGACTTGTAGTATTTCAGTGTTTTTGACTCAAGGTCATCACACTTTAACTCTAGCACGTCGGTTATCGTACCAGAGGTGTTCGATAACCTAACTTGTAATGTTTAGGGTGGCGTTTGCACGCCACGTGGTATCGCCATGAGTGTCCAGTCCGAATTTTAGGTTAGATTAATTTTACTGTGATCTTTTCTATTTCCAATTCATTTTGCCTAAGAGTAAGATGTCGCTTTATGAATTTGTATTTCTCTAAGGTTATTGGGGATTGAAAGATTACAATCACTTTATTTAGACGGCTCTTCACCTTAGAGTTTACCATAACTTCCACTTTAACTTTTCTTCCTTGCCCCTCACAGCTTAAGCTGTATAGAAATGTTTCTTCTAGTGCCAACTCGGGCCAAGAGAACAGTGTGTTGACTGTAGGACAGCTCATGGTGAAGTGGTGCGATACTCCAGCGTACAACCTCACCTTCCCCCACCACTGTGACCTTCCCCCACTCCTGCTGTTTCCCCCACCTCTTTTCCCTTGACTCATGCGCTACAAGCAGTCTCTCAGTATTGTGCGGACTTTTGTGAGGGGAAGCCATGTCGCGAGACACTTTGGGTAAGAAACTTAGCCGTGTTAAGTCTTTATTAGCTGCTCAGTGTCCACCACTCAAGGTCAGGCGGGTTTCGACTTTAGCTAAGTGGCGTAAACTGTTGCGCGGACACCCTAAGTTTTATACCAAACAGACTAATGTAAGTTTTACTGATGAAGATTTGTTTAGAATATTGGAAGAAATGACTTTTCCTTGCAAAGTTCAGTTAGTTACTCCCATTCCTGACGGTTTAGAGTCTTAGTCTCTCGAGCCAATATACCTAGAGTACGCGGAGCCTGAAGGTCAGTCGCTCGGTGACTGTCGTGGGGTGCGCTTCGGTGTCGACGCTCCGTTGATAAGTTTTCAAGGTCACAGTAATTTGAAATTGTTGGTGTTGTGCTGGTTCAAGGTCACCTGAGGGATTACCGATTGCCCATTTAGGCAGGGTCATGTCAGAAACTCGAGTTTACCTTGGCACTTTTGCCGTTTCTCGTCGAATATTCGCTCCAAGTGGTCAAAGTCACGGGGACTCTGACTGAAACTCGGAGCGTAGTGCGAGAAACGGCAAAAGTGCCAAAAAATTTTAAGTTTCGGCGTAACCTTGACCTTAGTGGCATCGGTGACGTCATTTTGATGACGTAAGGGGTGATGACGTCATCAGCACGTCATTTCTGTGACGTCATCGATGACGCAATCGATGACGTCATCGATGACGTCATCGGTGGGGTCATTGACCTCGATGACGTCATCCCTCAGGTGACCTTGAACTGGGCCAGCACCAACAATTTCACACTACTAGCGTTATACAACTATAAAAGGACATTTTTCCAAATATGTTGCTTTTTTGCTTGTGGCTTGGTTTTTTGTAGGACAGATGCGTCTCTGGTAAAATGAGAGTGTCAATGATTGTTCATAAGACATTTCCAAATTAGAAAATACAAACATTGCACTGTGATAAATGTAACGAGAAGGAAGAGGACAAAACTTTTCAAGACAAGAATACAAGAGTTTTCAATTGCTGGAAAAGTCCCCTGATGGTGTTATCCTGGAAAGCGGGGCCAGTAATGATCCTTTATCAATGTTATTATGATAATCATGTTTTTGTAGGTAAATATTTCTTTTTTTTAATCGGGTTAAATATATTTACCGACGAATAAAAGAGAAAGATAAATATACATTGGACCAAACCACATCTAACCTGTACAATGATCTGAAGGGCTAAATGATTCGGAAGCTGAGTTTTTGTAGTTAGTTGTAGTTCTCACTTCATATTAATGCCTAGGCTGCCCCTTTCATACTGGACAAGGTCGATTCTACATTCAGTTGCCATTAGTAGGCCTATTTGGGTAATTAACCAATGATACTGTTTAACGAGAGGTTGAAGAGATAGTAACAAGGCCAGGTTTTGGACCGTTCCTTATAAAAATGAAAAATGCCACTTTCTTTGCGAAAAATGATAAGGAAAAAGAAAGATAAGGAAGCCTGGAGTTTGAGACGAGTAGTCTAATAATGACCACATGACCTTTGGCAACATCAAGGAAAATTTTAAATTCTTGTTTAACTTTTTATATTTTTTAAAATTAATAATGTTATAACTATCCTAAAACTTATCTATTGGTTGAAGCTGGTCACAGGACAAATCCGTTTTCCGTCCTACATCACTTCAAAGTGCAAATGTTTCTCTGTGGATTTTTTCAACTACTACAATTTTGCCAAAATTAACTGATAACTGTATAATTATCCAACGTGTCACATTTTCAACCTGTTTTACCAAAACTAGTGCACTTGTTGCTCGAAATCGAGCAGTTTAATTTGGACTAATACATTTTATTGATAAAAATGTTATGTTTGGTTCTAAATTAATTACACCGGAAAGGCACAATATTGTGATTAGGCCTATCACTTATCAGTAACCACCCAAAACTACACTCCTTATTTATGGATGTACATTTAACTGATGTTTAAAACGTTAAAAACTTGTTGAACTCTTCCGTTTGGATGGATATTTACTAATTTACTTTTAAAAACAATGTTAAAAAGCATCGATGAATGGCGTCAACATAATTAAAATCGCTTGAAAGCTGTAAGAGGAGTTCCTTGCACTAAAAACATGTCGTGGATTAAATGTATAGATAGGTAGATACAGTACTATAGTGTATCATTTGCAAGCCTGTCGAAAGAGAGAAGCAAACGAACTCGTCATGAAAACGATCACACAGTTTTGGGCTTCGCATTTCTTTGTTGAAAAGACTTACCTGACTAAAATGTGATGTTTTATAATCTAAAAAGCTTACCGAAGCACTTGTTCGGTGCCCCAGGTATAACTTGAAAATGCCACTCAGGTATGCACAGAGTTATACTTAAACTAATAACCTATTCATAACTCACCAATACATTATTTTACAAAAGTTAAATAACTACTAAATAACGTGTCTTGAAAAGGTCACTTCATCGCCAGGTTCGTCGTTTATTTCTCTCCTCACTTTGAAGTCTTGAACACCCCCGGGCTTGTCCATGTTGCTACACAGGAACCAGTGGTGCCAATCGCTATCAAAAGGCCGTCAGTCGCAGGCTGGCCACATCACCGCATTAAATATCCCCGTGACCGCCGCCGCATTAATCTACCCTCCTGTCAGCGCCAGCTACACGCCATACGGTCGATACCAACTGTGCGCCTTCAAGAAATATATTGACCCGCCCTTGTGGTTTTGTGTTTAAACGTCTTTGAAATTTTTTACGTTTTAACGGGTCGCGGTCAAAAAACTGGTATTATCACATCCACTCGTTTCGTTTTGATTAAGTTTGTTAAGCGTAGCCTATTTTGTACCTCTACAACAGAGGAAAATTAGGTATGATAGCTGTCCAAATCCTATCTTGTAGGATACACATATTGCTACTGTATAATTTCGAACTATAGATTATTACTTAGCACCATTAATTAAAAGAAAACCCCAGTGAAAAATGGAAACTGATGCTACTATCGCCATTTTTTTGTGATAAAAATTCCTAACTGTGAGGTGAGCACACTGCTCGGCTACCCATAGTTGTTTTCAAAATGTAGCGTTTAAACATTTTCATTACATTCTATTTTATATCTGAAAGTTTAAATGCTAAATATCATTGGAATCCAATCAATTCAAAAAGTTAACGAATAGTTTACATTTTCGGTTAAACGGGGTGACTGGTGACAAGTTAAAAAGACCTATGGGTTGACCAACCGTAATTGATATTGGTAACAAAATCATGCACGAGTAGATGGATTTTGCCGGTCCTGGCACAGGTCAAGGTCAGCGTTTGTAACTGGCAGGTGTGTGTTGTTGATTTGGGGGTGTTTTTGGGGGTTTGGGGAGGGGTTGGTAAGTGTGTCAAGGTCATCTGGAGGGGGTTTTAAAAAAGGTGGGGAGTCTGGGGACGAGTGGGGCGGGCGGGAGTGTGGCGGGAGGGGATGGGGGGTGCGGGGCTGTGGGAATTAATAATTTATTTTAGGAAAGCCAAGTAGAAGTTTTATTTGAAGTGGTGTCGAAGCGATGTTTGGCGGTGACGGTCTGGTAAATGCCGATGGTGATGGCGATGAGCAGATAGAGGCATACCAACCACAGTACGCATTTGAAGAGCTTTAACAGCTGGATCATTTCTTCCTGATTCTGTGCTTCCAATTGTATTCTGTTAATTTCGAGTTTTAATTTATCGTCTTCCAATTGTGATGTGATTGAAAAGCCGTCCATCATGTTTGTGTACAGGTTAGAGAGGAGCGGTGTAGATGGTGTAAAAGTAGGCGATGGAATGAGGAGAGCAAATAAGGGGAGGATATATATATTTAATGTAAAGTGGTGGGGGATTGAAAAAGAATATTTGTGTAGGACTAGCTTTCATCATCTGGTGTCGAATCGTGGGCGGATGAAGGACTGTTGTTTGGCATTTCTAATTCTTCAACATTATCGCTTTCCATCCTTTCACACTCTGGACAATTGTAGGTAATTTCAACAGTAATAGTAACCGTGTTGTTTGGTGTGTTTACAACATCGGTTAAAGTTTGAAAAATATCCTGTAAATCTTGTTGCGATGTTACTGCAAAAGTAGTAGTATTTTTTGCTAATCGAGGCTGGCTCATCGTTCGGCGGTAGGCAAACAAATGGTGAGCGACGGTAAGGCGGTCGCTTATATGGAAACGGGGAATAGTGGTGGGGGGAAGAAAAGAAGTGGGGGTAATCCAAAACGAGAAGCGAGAGAACTTCGGTTACCGCAGTTCGCCGCGAAACGCCGTTCGGGTAGGTTGTGGGAAGTGTATAGAAATAAAATAATAATAGCATTAATATAGAATAGAAATACCAATCACTTTTGTAAACTAAATACTAAGTTTATTTATAATTTGAATTTGATTGTCTTGTTCCTCGCTGTTTAATTCAATAATTGTAATACCATAAGTTGGTTCTTCTTCTTCCCCTGCACTGTTGGAAGATGATGATGATGATGATGATGATGAAAATATTCTGGTAGGATCCACATATTTTACTTTGATGTTGATCCATTTCAAAGGATACCTATCCATAAGTGTGAGTAAGTTGTGAAATAGAGTTTCCATCTCATCTCTTTCGGTAATTAAATGTTCAAAAGAAATGAATCTGTCACCCATGTTGGTGTTAGTCCAAGCAATGTAGTGTAAATGAGAAGCGTGTTAAAGGGTATGTAGAATATATATTGTAAATCTCAAGGTCAACCAAATGAAATTTTAAAAAAGAGCTGCAGTCAGTGACTACAGCTATACATCTGAAGCTTGAATAGGATCAGAAGACCAATCTGATCTATATTTGCACAAATGTTTGATGCATGTACAAAAGTCGTCTTTATAATATGCATCACACTTTCGGCAATTAAAAAGTCTTTCTGGGTGAAATTTGAAACATCTCTGGGGACAGCAAGTGTGGAAGTATCTTGATTTATAAATTTTGAAGGTTTGCGATTCTGGTGGTGGTAGTTGTTTTGTTTTGCATTTGCAGTAACAGGATCCGAAGAATTCACATTTTCTACAAGCTAATCCGTCTACCATCCATCTTCCTATATCGGTACATTTTTGTTCACAACAGTAGCGTGGTTTGTAGTCTTCTTTTTCCTTTTCCATGTTGACGGTTCTAAGTGGATTTGGGAAATGAAGGTGTATAGTATAGAATAGAGAGTTTTATTAAAAGAAAAAAGTGGTGGGGGTAATTTCAAGGTCAACCAAATGGAGTTTTAAAAAAGAATGGGGTACAAATATTAAATAGTTGTGTACTTAAGATATAGGTTCGTCTTTCTTTTCTTCTTTCTCCTTTTTAATATTTACTTCATGTTCTTGTTTTTTTGCTCTAGCCATTGCGACGAGATCTTCAGTGGATAGTGGATGTACTTCTGGAAATTTTAGAATTAACTTTGGTTGGAAGCCTTCTTTAGTTAATACATCAAGATCGGAGCTCATCTCTTCTACCGTTTGATAGTCCTTTCCAAATATTTTACCATTAAATTCAATCATCATTCGGTACAGCATAGTAGTTGTAGTTGTTATCGCTGCGGTTGTCAAAAAGTAAATGATGATTTAGTCTGGGTTGAACAGCCTTTTTATAGCGAAGCCTCAAGTTGATGGAGTATTGTTATTGTAATTTAACATTAGTAGTATTTGTGGAATTTAACATTATTTTGAGTACAAGGGCTGGATGTTGTTGCTGTTTGTGTGGAAAAGTACACTTCATCATCGCAGTAGTTTTGTTTTGAAAACATCTTCTTATTTGTAACATAAACATCGGCATTTAAGTGATAACCGCCTGCGAGAAGTACTCGCAATTCATTAGTGAAATTGTCGAGTTGTTCAAAAGTTGTGATGGTGGAGGTATCGTATGATGCGCATTTGATTTTTAGAGACATGTTGTCGTCTAAAATAATTGGACAACCAAGGGAGATGTGTACAGCACGGAAGTAAATTGTAGACTGAGGAAATCCCCTTGAAAATTATTCCCTTTATATAGTTTTTGTAATTAGGTCAAGGTCATCTAAAATTATTTTTTTTTAAAAGCAATATATCACCATGTGCAAAAACACATAGTGATATATTGCTTTTTATTTTTTATTTTTTTTTTATATCTTTATTTATTTTTAAAATAATTCACAAAGGTGTACAAAAGTATTGCAAATAATAAATTAGTTGTTGGCAGTAGGCATGACGTGAAGTGTAAGTTCCGTTGAATTGCTTCCGCTTGGACCGTGGGATGCCAAGTACAGAGAGCCGGGGTGGATAAGGCGTAGATCTTCGTTTTGCAGGAGGTGCACGAAGCGCTTGGGAAGAAATGTTTGAAATTTAGGTTCATCACCGGGCGTGTAGGGCGCTTCACTCAGTGTAACGTTGATGGCGTCCCCAACACTAGTTTCCATCTTCTTAATGGTGTGGATAACATAATGTTTTTCTTCTTTTAATTCTGAACATCTTTTAGTCGGTAAGACGGTAGATTTTGAATGTTTGTTAAATTGATCGACAAGAGATTGTAAAAATGTTTGTGACGTCATCTTTACTTTTTCTTCTTCTTATTTATTGTTGATATTATTCTTAGTCTTGCGAATCTGTGTGGGAGGTGTTGACTGTTCGGAGGCTAGAGTAATACTCATGCTGGGTCATGGTTGCGTTGTCGCTTTTATATCCTTCCCACCCCCCACCATTCTGTTGTAGATACGCATTCAAACGATAAGCGTTCTTTAAAGTGCATTGGGACTGCCGATGTTTAAAGTTTTTGGTAGAGATACAAATGTTGGCAAAATGACACTGAAAATCTCTATCTACTTGCACATTTATCACTTCATGGTTTGTAAATGCTTGTATCCAAGCGGTTTTTTCCAATCCCTTTGTGTAGATAATTTTAAATTCCTTACAGTAATGATTCATAATGTGCGGCACCATACTGTAGTGGATAAAACCTTCATCCCATCTCAAGTTGTGAAAATGTTTCATTAACCATTTGTTTGTCACTCTTGCTTTAGTAGTTAATCTGTTGAACGGTATAGGAGGTTGGAATAAATAGTGATAAACCACAGATGTGTTCATGTCTAGAATAACTAACTCTTTAATAATAAAATGTCCGTCGTTACCGCGAAACGCTTGAAATTCAATTATACCTCGTTTCACCTCCATTATTTGGTATTGGTTTGAAAATGAAACTTGTTTATTCATGACAAAGGTCGGTATCGGACTGTTTGTAAAATTATGGAGGGCGTCTTTTTATACTGCGGGTTGGTTGCTGCAAGATGCTTCTTCATTCATTTCTTGTGCTTCTTCATCTATACCGAAGTTAGTCTGATAGTTGTGCAACTGTCTCCACATATCAACTTCGTGAGGTATTCTATTGAAAATGGAAGTATCTACGGGACCGTATAGGATTGGTACATACGGTTGTCTATCCAATGTATCGGTTAAATATTCTTTTATGATCGCGCTTGAAAATATTAGTTGTTTTAAATATCTTGTGATAGGACCTGTAGCACAGCTGAGGGTGTAGAATTCATCTTTTGTAAGGTGTATTTTTATGTTATGTTTAGTTAAATCTCTAAAACGAACAATTTGTCCTCCTCGATGTTTTACTATATCGATTTCAATATTTGATTCTAGCAAACTTAATTTTGTTCTTCTTCCATATGTATTGTTACTCAAATAACATTCTAAAAGATGTAGATGCTTCATAAACGATTCCCAGGAAATTTCAGAGAAAAACACCATTTTAGATCCATGATTCAAAATAATAGTTGGTAAATACTCCAATGATTTTATTACTCCGGCAGATATGCTTTTTGTCATACATGATGAGATGGGATAGTAGATTCTAAGAAATACCTCTGCTAAAATATTGGTGGAAATAATGTCATCGACTTTTCTTTTTTTAATTCCTTTTTCAACTTCCTCTTCTTTTTTCTTATGCTTAAACTTGAGGAACTCATCCATTTCTTGTTCAATTTGTTTTTCTATATCGGAACTGTTGTCGGCTATAAGTGGTGTAGTTTCTTCTTCGTTAGTATTTGTATTAAGTGAACTCATTTTGCAAGCGATGTTTCCCATATGATGGTCAAACAAATAATGAAATTTTCACTTCTTTTTCCCCCTTTTATAACAATCGCCCCCCACCTAAAAACTGTTTTTTATAACACATTTTTAACTATTCCAGTTAGTGGGGTGTATGTTACTATTTTGTCATGTAAAATTAGACAATATGCCGAAGTACCTTCCGGTATTTTATCTTCAAATTCCATTTCGATTTTTATATCTACACTTGACGATTTAACTGATTCATTTTGCTTTAAGCAATCGATAACGATTATTGGAGCTTTTGAATAATACTGTTCAGGTGATAACAGTGGTGTATTAGCTTTTCCATAATATGACGATTGAAATCTTGCATACATATCGTATAAGATGGAATAACGTTTTTTGCTAAACATGACATTTAAATTGTCATAAGGAAAGAATTGAGAGTTTAGAAAAACTTTGCAATTCTTTATATTGCAATGGTCAAATTGACCTGCGTGTGCGGTTATAACATCTTTTCGATTGGTTTGAAAACCGAGTATTATGTACCTTGCTCGTTCCAAATAAGTAGATGTTTTAACAGTCCATGTTTGTCGTTCTGTTTGAGGTAATATGGGGTATTCATGGAATTCCCAACTTCTAAACGGCATTACAATATCACGGTCAGATTTTAACTTCCTTAACAATACGATTCTATGTTCATCGGCTAATCTTACATGAGGCACTCTCCACACAACTTTATTTAATTGTAGCTGCCATTCTAGTTTACTTTCTTCAGTGCCACTTGCTGCTAGTATCAAGTCCTTGTTAGTTGAAGATCTGAGTAATACCAATTCTTGTTTGACATTTATTATTATTCTTTTGTAATCTTCAGCGAATCCCAAAAGCAATCGTAAAGGTACATGAAAATCAAAGTGACCGTTGGAATCTGGTGTTATAGTGTCTTTATCAGGGGCAACCCATCCGGCGGTGACTATTGAATTCTTCTCATGCGGTGTTAATGATGTTAATCCTTTTAGTGTTGTTGTTATATCAACCTTTTTTGTTGAATCAACTGTCACTCCTGATATTTCATATCTTATTTCGTCAAAAAGATATGCCATTGGGTTATTTATAAAAGGAACAGACGAACCGGTTTTTCCATCCAATTTCAATACTTGTCCCTCAATATATAAATAACTTTCACAGGGTAATGTGTAAATATCTTGTTGTTGAATGGGAATCCTTATTTCATCATTATTGTTTAATTTTGATGAAGTGTAAGGGTTGTGCGTGTGATATTCCTTCTCCCATAGGGTTTCGTCGAACGTCGGTCCTTGAGATATATCCAGAATGTCCATCGTAATTTAGTTTTAACCCAATTTTTTGTAGGAAATGTATGTTGTCCGGTGTTAACTCGTCCAATGTTGAAGAGCTACTGAGCTCCCGGCTTTTCCGTTGTGGTTTAAATGTTAATCCCATGTTATACTTAAGTTACTGCTTTTATGTGTAACCGTATTGTAATTGTTTCTTTTCTAAAGTCAACACTATTACCGTCCTGATCCGATATGTTCAGTACGATGTCTGAAATAAAACTGGTGTTTAATGGTAGGTATATAAGGTTTTGTGGCTTCTCAACTATTTTAAAACCAGGAGCTACTGTTGGATAAAATGTATGTAAAATGTGTTGGTTTACCCCATCTCTATACGATCCGTGTATAATATTGCATGTTATATCAATACTATTAACCTTTAATATTGTTACTGTGGTATCACCCGTATGAGTAGTTCCGGGATCTAAGATTTTTCTTTTCTTATCTGAAAATCCGAGTAAACTACCGATTGAATTTTCTAAACTTAAATCTATATAATATTTTGAGGTAATTTCCGCTTTTAAAGTATTGTTGTTTCCTTTTATACAGATATTTTCTTCTCCTAGCTGCTTCTGTAATAGCTGGTTTATATCATCTATTTCATATGCTCCTGTAGACAAGGTGATTATTTTTAATTCTGAATAATTTCCTTTTTCATCTTTACTTTCATAATAATGTAGTAAATTGTTTTTACCTTCTGTAATGTTGGGAATTGAATTGTACGTAGTAAAATCTAATAATGCCGCTTCCCATAATCTATCTTTAGATAGACGCAATGCTGGGAAAAGAGTACTTTTTAATGTAGATGAATTTCCGCTCAGTGACACTGTGTACGATGACATCTTAAAGCTGACTGACACTTTTTGCTAAAAACTCCAAACATAAATGTCCGCATATTTCTGTATTGTTAGGTTGTTCTCTTTTATAATTGTAAAATATATTCTTAGAGTTTTTAAAATAGTGTTGAAGTTCTTTAGGTGGTGGTAGATTGCCAAAACTGTCAAAATAATAAACGCTTTGTCCGAGTTTTTTATAGCATACCCAATGAGTTCCTGGACCATAGGAGGAATCTAAATTTACTATTCCAGTTTCATTTTTCCATATGTTTTTTGGTAATGCGTCTTTCATAAAAACTCCCCTAAAAAATGATATCTTCAAACATTTTACATAATTTGATAATTGATAATTTGTTAAGGCTTTATTTGGAATTATCAATTGATTTTTCTTATTTAGTACACACGGTACGGTCTTAGGTATAGACCTGCTCCGTTTTTTACCATTGACCAAACGGAAGTCTTCTTTGTCTTTGTTTTACGAGTTCTACGACGTCTCTTTTTAATGTTTCCACCTCTTTTAGGAGCTCTTTTCTTTGCAGGTCTTCCTCTTCGACGTTTTCCGCCGCCAAATTTTGTTTTCGCCTTCATAGCTGTAGTTACTGCCCAAGCGGCTGCTTTTTCTGCAATACTCGCGTCACTTGATTTAACTCTTTGCCAAGCTTTTTCTGCTAGCGCTCTATCTGCTATTGATCTATTTGTTGAATCAGCAAACTTGGAATACGCTATATCGTGTTCTTTGCAAGCTTGATCCAATTTATTAATTCCAGGATCCCCTCTTGCTAAACGTTTTGCCAATTTAGTTCCGGGTCCGCAATATTGATAACCTCCGGGCAGATGAAATTCGTATGGTAGAGCGTCTATTGCCCGATTTACAACAGCACCAACAGGAATTCGTTTGAGAAGGGATAATGCAGCCGATGTTATACCACGTCCTTTCTTGCCGCTGACTTGACGACGACTGAGCTGTGCGATCTTCATTATGTTGTTTTATATATAACCGGCGTGTTTACTCAACGAGATGCTTCACATAAATGAATAACTTATGCATAATTTTTATATTTAAATAATTAATTATTCAAATTAATTATATACTGATTTATGATTCTATTTTTAATCCACGCTTCTCGTTCATCGGGTTGAATCATCACATGACTCGTTGTACTAGCTATATGATTATGGGTATCAATAAGTAAATTACCCACTATTCTTATTAAACAATCTAAAGTTACAGCATCTTTCGGATGTTGAGGATCGTGTAACTGCATAATACGTTTATCATTACACGTGTAAGCGGTTGAATCATTTTTTGATGTTGTTATAACTTGTCCAATAGTAGCAGCATCATTAAAATCTTCACCTGGTGAAATATTAATTATTTTCTTCATTTTAGCATCAAATTTGGTTCCATTGCGTTTATCCCAAGTTATTGTTTGTTTCACTGTAACACAATCATTTTCTTCATAACCAGGTATTATATTTTTTATTCTTCTATTATGACCTTCATATGTGCCTAATAAAGGACCGCCCGCAATTAATGTTTGTGCCATTAAAGGTACATCCGAACTTTTTTGACCAAATCTTCCATTTGTTATTCTTTTACCTCCCGCATCCCATTTATCATTACTTCCTTGCATTAAATCAAATTTTTCATTTCCATGTATAAATGTATTTCCTCGCCTTAGCACAGCATCTTCATGTTTTACAAAATTTGATGTTTCCCTTTTTAATTCTTTAGATAATTGTTCCATAGTAACAGCGTCTTTTGGTTGAGAACCAAATTTTACATTTGACAATGCTTTTCCATGACAATCTATTTCATCAGCATCTTGTAAAATACAGTTGTCCTTGATGTATTTCAGGTTTACAGCATCACCGTCTTCCTTTGGGTATCCAATGTCATTTATAATAAACTTATAAAAAGAAAATCCTCGATGAGTCTTTTCCGGTATTATAGAATGTAAATATTCTTTATTAACTGAATCTTTATCATTTTTTGGATTTGCCACATTGGTTATCCTATGATTTCTAGCATCATATGTTTGTCCATCTTTTAAATTGTTACCCCACTGCAATTTTAAAGTGTTGGAAAGTTCAGATGATAAATACTCTTTAGTAATTGCATCAGAACTGTCAGTTGGTTTACCAACATTAATTATTCTATGTGATTTAACATCGTAAGTATCCTTAAGTAATTTTAATGATGTTGAAGTAGCTTCTTTTACTGTCTTTAAATTTGCTCCATCAGTATCTTCTTCTGGATCTTTAACTAGTTTTAAACGTTTATTACTTATGTTATAGTCACCTTCAGGTGTTTGCGGCAATCCACTTCTTTTTCTCTCTTCTCCAACTTGCACTCCTAACGCGGAGTACCGTCCAAACTTGTCGACGCTCATGTTAAAAATGATACATTATATGCTTGCCGTTCTTTTATATCTGCGGACAATTATACGACAACACCTCGACTTCTGAGTTCATCAACTAGAGCCACCCATTCATTATTTAAACCTGTATGACCGGCTTCCATAGCTTCATGTAATAATCTCATTCTGTCAACTAATTTATTAATGTCTTTATAATAAATTACATTGGTATTGTACAGATTTTTCATCAGTCCTTTGCCAGATGTTGAAGTATCTCCTTTACTCTTTTTACCATGTTGTTCAAGAAGTGATAAATCCATAAGTGATAAAGATTTTCTTTTTAGCGGTTGTTTCACTGCTGGTGCGGTACGTAATGTTGGTAGTTTTCGTGGGGGAAACAACTTTTTTATAACAATGTTATATTTTGTTGCGCGTGAACGATTAATTATTGCATCTTTTGAGTAATTCCTTTTATGTGCATTAGTATTTTGTAAAATTTCCTTAAAAGTATTTAAATCTTTGGTGGAATATCTCAATGGTATGTTTTTAAAAATTAATTCATATAATCCTTTTGTTCCCTTATATTTATGCTCACCAATAATGATATAATCGTCTTCAGTTATTTTAAGTTTTGAATCACCTATTTTTAATTCATTTCCATCAATTCTTGCTCCGTATATGTGTGATTTACTTAAATTAGGGTTTGATTTTATATCATGTAGCATTTTCAATATATATTTTCTTCCCAGAGGTCCGTGTTGTAATATATCGCTACTCAATTGAGTTAAATTTGGAATAGATTGTTCTGCTTCAGGTATTGGCTGTTCTTCTTCCTTTTCAACAATAGGTTCTTCTTCTTTTGTTTCTTCTTGGTCACTAGCGCTTGTATATGAATCATCATTGTCTTCTTTTTTTAATGCTTGTACTTCTTGTTTAGAAACTGGTAGTAAAACATCCCCTTCATAACGAGGTTTACTAATGGTTTCTGATATCTGTTTTAAAGGTTCTGTAATAGGTTTAAATGTAGTCTCTAAAAATTCTTCTCTTTCGCTTATACCCATCCTTAATGCACGGTTTTTTATCCTAATAGAATCACTGAGTGATTTTATTTCTTTCAATAGTTTTTCTTGATTTACCATGTTTACACTATGAAGTCTCATTCATTACTAGACATACTGCTATTCATTTAATGGATTAATACAAATTTATCTAACCCTATTCGATACCTTCCATCTTTTATAGCTTCATCTTTCATAATAACAAGAAATCCATACTTTTCAGCCCATGCTTTACCACACATCTCTTTAAATTTATCAAATGTCATGTCGGCATTTACATGATCGTTATATATATGTTTCAAATTTGTTTCATCTTGCTTGAATATTATCAACAAATTTGCATTATCTCTTATAAGTTGTTTTGGAATTTTACTATAGGTTTGACCAATATAAATACTGTCAATATTATGATGTCTCCCCATTGCAAAATAACTTCTTATTGTATCATGATTCTCACATGACACATCGTCAAATATAAATATAGAAAATGGTTTAGCTTCATTTGGTTGCATAATAGTTTCACTAGCATTAAACTTGTAAAAATTTACTTCGGGCACACTTGCTAATATCTTATCTAACAACTGGTATTTAGGTTGTTGCAAAGATTTTGAGAAAATGTATATGTTATTAAAACGTAGCCCTTTTGGATTAGTTATAAGGTTAAATACAACATTTGTTTTTCCACAATTAGAAGGGCCAGTTATTAAACATCTTATAGAGTTTGGTAGTAATTCACCATGTTTACCATGGTTTAAATTGTTATTATCCACTGTCAATTCATCTATATTATTAATATTAAATCGTTCTTTTTGCTGTACAATATCCATCTTGTTTAAAGGTTAAATACATAATGAGTTATTAAAGTATTACACCAAGTCTTTTGTAGGAATCCAAGAATCTTCACTCCTATCAAATCCCAACCAACGGACTTTAACTTTATCCTTTTTTCTTTGTAAAACTTTTTCAACAAGATATACATCACCTACTGTCGATTTTAATAATTCATGACCATAGAATCCGCCTTGAAGTAGTTCACCTTTGTTATCCTTTAAAATGTAGGTTTCTGGTATTGTCGGCTGCACTTTGTAGATTGTAAATATTTCGTTAGTCCAATTTGGTAAATATCTTTTACTAAAAACTCCTTTATATTTACTTATACGTACTTTGTCGTTAATTTTAAACTTTTTAGGTTTTAATTTTTCAATTTTAGGAGTAGTATTTTTCTTAATACGCTCCAAAACAAGCTTAGCATTATTGCTATTTACTTCAATAGGTTTCATACCAATAGTGCGATGAAACTTGTTATTGTATTCTTTTATAAGCTTTGGTAATATATCGTACCTCGTTTAGATCCTCGTTTAGAAAATGTTTTATACATTGCTCCTTTTAATGTTCTGTTGAATCGTTCAATTATGGAAGCTTTAACTTCCGAATTTGTAGAATAATGATTTATGTTATATTTTTTCATTAATGCTGTAAATTCTTTGTTAAAATATTCTTTTCCATCATCAGTTTGTAAATGTTTTATGACAAATTTATTTTTCTTTATAGCTGCTTCCATAGCTTTTGTTACACTTTTCCCAGTCTTATCCTTGAGTGGTATAGCGTCAGCAAGCTTACTAAAACAATCTATAATTGCCAATATATATTTAAATCCCTTATTCAATTTACTATGCGGTATCATCTCAATGAGATCGGCTTGGTAAAGATCGTTCCTTCCTTTAATAATTGTATTTCTTCTTGGAAACTTTCTTCTTGCCGGCTTATGAAGTTCGTTTACAATTTTATCCTTTAATCCTTCCATCTTCAGATGTTGTTTGTACACCGCTTGAGAAAATACTAATCCTCAAAATGGCTTATCACCTTTTATATTATTAACAAATATGGGTCAAGGCCATATTATATTTGTGTAAAAAAGAGGGAACATGGCATTGAACTTGCCATGCTCCCTCTTTTTTACGGAAAGGAAAAGGAAACAGGTGTAAGGACGAAGAATAGGTTTTATTGGTCGATAGGAGTTAAAGAATAATGTCCAAAAGGTAGAGTGTGTATATTGTCTTCCTGGATATGTCTCTTATCATCCTTGTAGCTGAGTCCCCACTTAGTTTGCTTGACACTGTAGACTTGATGGTTAAAGCTTCTTATCGTATTAAAAGTTGCAGTTGTTTCCATGCTTTCAAATAAACATCTTTTAAAATGTTCAAACTGTACATTCTTCTTTAAATATGATGTTTTTATACCTTTTGCCTTCTTTACAACTTGATGTTCTTCTTTTTCACTAATGTACAATTGAAAAGAATACAGTTTGGACATTAATGCTACAATTTCTTCCATAGGCGCACCATTTGTCTCATCTTTGAATTTTCCTAAAACTTTCTTGTTTATTCCATTGTCATAATTGGGGTGATGTTGTGGATAGTCAGAAAAATCAAAGTCATTTTTATAAACAAATGTGCGTAAATCTTTGTACATATCATTGGTTATAATCCAATAGATGAATGCATCGGTATCCATGTATGCTATTCCAATATTCTCTCTACCATAAAATTTTACCATTTTATTATAATGAAAATCATACATGTGAGTTTTTGATATGTCTAGAATGGACATTCCAACATATATGGGTCGATCCATCTTAATTGAAATTTTATTCATAGAAACGGCTACAAGGTTTTCATTAATAATTATAGAAGATGCAAAGTTTGGTTTTTGCACCAATTTCTGTAATTTTGTTGGATCAACAACCAATCTCAAGTCTTTGTGATTTCTTTTGTTTTCTAATGTTTTACCGAATATTGCATTGTTCATTAATTTAAAGAAATCTTTTTGAAAATTGGATGTTGCTGCAGTTCTTCTTCTTGTATTGTTATCTATATAAGATGTTAACCAACAGGATTGTGAAAATTGCAGTACTTTATTAATTTTCGTAATTTTCAATCCCATCTCTAGCGCTTGCTGTACTGTCCAATAATGAGCTACATACCTAGTCTTATTGTTAAGTGTCATCATTAATTTTGGCCATCTACCAGTGGGAGATATTTCTGTTTTTGCTAATAGTGGTAGATCATAATGATGGTCGTGGAGATGTTCCGGGTACTCAAAATCAATGTCAAAGATGTAGCCAATATCCCCATATTTAGGGATATCAGCGATGTTATTGATTGAATTTGGATCAACCCATTTAAAATTGTCATATGGAAGAGGGTTCGACATGGCCCATCCGTACAGATTATTTGCATCAAAATAACCAATAAATGTGCTAGGTTGTGATGCATCGTAATTTGGAAGATATTTATTGTTTGCTTTTACATATCTAGTTACACTTTGGGTTAATCCTCCTCGGATACCGGATTCAATCATCAACACCATGTCTATGTCAGTTAATAGTTGAAGTTTGCATTTTGTTTCTTTTAACATAGCCTGCCATGCCAATCCGGGAGCTGTGTACGAATGAAGTGGGTCTAATCCATATGCTGTAAAACAGGTGTTTCTAAATTCTTCCATTATGTCGCAGAGTAAAGTCACATCTAATTTAACATAAAAATCTGAATATTCGCCTAAGGTTCTCATTTCTAATTCATTCCATACTCTACAAGCATGTTGATAATCCTCTTCACTGATGTCCTCTTCATGTAATGTATTCTTAAAAGCTTCTTTAGGTGGAAGTGATGTTTCTTCAAATTTACAATTTTCTTTGTTTACAATTTTCTTTGTTTCTATTAAATCTTCTTTTCTAAGGTTTTCAGAAAGTTTTGATAAGCTGCACGGCATAAACCGGTACGAATCTACAAATTGCAACTTCATATTTCCAATTTTTTTACTAAAGGTTATAAACTTTTCAGTTGTTTCTGCAATAACATCAATTGCACCATTATCTCTCCCCAATTCTGGTATTATAAAATGACCATCATAACCGCTAAGGTTATGCAATATTACAGGAATTCTTCTGGGAATCTTATAGTTTATGTTGCATGCATTACATGCTGCACCTCTATAATATCCTGTAAGATGATCGTGATCTTTAACTTTATAGTTATTTAAAGTAAATTCATTTTTACATAGAAAACAGTGGGTAGCATTTTCATGTTGAATTTCCTCTTCTTCCTCCATTGGTATCATTGGTACTATATCATTATACAAATTTTCAACATGGCCAGCTATTTCATATAGATGATTTAAAAATGTTATGGCAACATCTTCACCACGATACACCACGGGTTTTGATGACAATCCATATGCATTCAAATGTTCTTCAACCAATGTGGATTTAACCAATAAACAAAAACTGTTAGGCTTGTGCATTTGATATTTTATACTCTTCCTTGCTTCAATGTTTTCATCTTCAATTGGAACAAGTGTTGATTCAAAATCGGCGTATATTACTATAGGAATGCGATACTGATGGAAAACTTTTTCAAACTGTAAATATGAATTATTTGATGGTGGTAGAATAATCTTAGCTTCAAAATTTTCATTACACAGTTGTTTGTGTTCCAGTAACCAATTTTGTCCTCCATTTCTATGTTCTTTAAAACAAAAACATCTTTTACAAATTATTTTTCTATGTTCACTTCCTGATAATTGTTTATTGACAAGTTTTTCAAATGATTTTATCCATACATAGTGTGATACTTCATCCTTTGTAATTAATAACAAATCCGTATGGTCTGCAAGTTCGTTTTTTACCACTTTCAAAGGATACACCTTGTTAGAACTGTCCAAACCAAATACGTTTACAGATGTTCCAGGGTTTTGTTTTTCAAATTTAGAAATATCCTTCAAGGCTACCGGATAAGACACACCTTGAAAGTTATATCTGTATCTATAGTTCTCATATTCTTCACTAGGTCTTTGTGCATTGCGTAATATAAATTTTGATGTCATTGCATATCGGAAACATTCTGTATCATGATTTTGAACATTTATACATGATTTTGTATCTTCAATCCTTTTTGGAAGAGCTATATAATTGCTCCCCATTACCCCATATCCATGCTTGTGAATTCTAATATCCATACTTACTACACTAACTAAACTCCAACCTGATCCTCGTCCTTCATGTTCTTGGATTTTATTGATGATCTCATCAAAACATTCTTCTACTATTGAATTAATATCTGAACTACTCATGATGGTTCTGTTTTTAGTTATAAATCCTCTTGGTGACAATTCTTCTTCAACGTTTATAAACATAGCATCCAATAACAAGCCAAATTTAATAAAATTCAATCGTTTTAATTCTTCTTTTAAAAGTTTAACTACAATGGTTTTTGCTTCGGCAAGAAATTTGTCTAATTCTAAATTTTCATTTTGGATTTTGTGGTGTGTTACTACTCTTCCGGGCAATGCATGAATACTTAAATTAGGTAGTGCATTAGATGGTCCCGCTGTTTCTTCTTCTTCTGCAGATGCATTTTTATTTTGTGTTAAATTTTCATTTATATTATGATATAACTCCTTATGAATGTCTAGCAATATTTCATCTTCATAAGTTTCTAAACATATATCACAACGATGCATTTTAGCGATGTTTATTCTATGAAATTCGGCATAAAAATGAAATGCATCTTTTTCATACCTCCTTTTTATGCTGTATTACCCCACCACTTTTTACCCCCACCACTATTTTTAATCTTCTTCTTCATCTTCTTCTTCTTCATATGGAAATAATTGTCTCGCACAAAAAATTAATCTTCCACGTATTGATTCCAAATCTGGATCGTGACTGGATGTTGGAGTTTCATTATGAATATTTTCAAATTCCAATAACGGTGTGTATTCATTATCTGTTAACTCTATTTCTACATCTTCACTCACTTCATCTATTGATTCTTCTTCCATACTGTTAACACTATCTGTTTCTGAACTGTCATTATCCACATCTTCTATGCCAAACTCCTCTTGTAGAATTTTACACAATATTTCTACAATAGGTTTACTTGGATAGTCGGTGTTATCTACAGGAGCCATGGCGATTAAATGAAAGAGCTCCTTTCTTGTAGCTGCTTTTATATAAATTATTTTAATAGGTCAAGGTCAATAACGCTTAAAGCGAGAATGGGGAATAGAGCACTAAGTGGTATGTTAGTCCATTACCACAAAGTGATCTATTCCCCACTCTCTAATGCAAGTCCAATTAATAACCAATTTATATTCAATATTTTTAGTAATTTTGCAGTTTCCTTTGTTTAACTTTTCTTTATTGATTGTCTTTAATCACACAGTTAATAGGTTCTTCTTTTTCTTGGTGAAACAATTGTTTACATTCATATTCCAATTGACGTATTCTTTCATTTTTTATAGTCAACTCTATAAGTAGTTGGTTGATGTAGTCAGCAGCCATGTCGATTGTTCTGGTTCTTACTTCTCCCAATTTCACTCCTGGTATTAGCCTCTGTAGTTTATAATATTTTAGTTTTATTCTTGTTTCTCTTGCCTTTGCCATTTCTTTCATCTTCATTTTTCGAGAGTCCTCATATTGTTTTTTATTCTTTTCACTTAATGAAAGATCCAAAATGATGTTTTCACTATTCATGTTGTCTTTTCTTATTATGTTAGTAAACGCCAGTTTAGGATAAGAATGACTCCAACCGCGCGTTGGACTTCTTTTATCTAGTTTCCCCCACTCAATTACCTTCCCCCACCATGTTTATATAGGTCAAGGTCAAACATAATTAATGCGAGAACGGGGAATAGAGCACTAAGTGACATGTTATTCCATTGTCACAGAGTGATCTATTCCCCGCTCTCTATTCTACAACTATTTTTTTTTACTTTTATATTTTATTTTTTTTTTTGTATTTTTTTTTTACCCATCATCTTTTACACAGCAGGAGGTTGGTACTTCACAGGAGAGTCTCCATTAATATCATTAAATGCATTCCATGCATAAGTAGCAGGAAGATCGTTTGGCTCCATCTGCAGAACAGGGAGTTCATTTGCCGGATTCCATACATTTAGAGTTTGTAACGCCTTTAGTTTATTTTCCAATACTTCAATTTTACCCAACAGTTCTATTATGTACTTGTTTGCAGTCCTCAATGTATGTGCTCTTGTACAGCCTACATCCAATGAAGGTACTAAAAGCTGCATTTGATACAATTCAGTTTTTTCTTTTATATGACGTTCCTTAGCTAAAGTGCTCAATTCTGGATGTGTTATAGGTTTACCTTTTCTTGACAAATTTACAGTCTTCTTCGACAAATTTAATGGTTTTCTTTCACTTGTTGAAGGAGTTGAATAGTCCCAAGATTCAGCCATTTTTCTATGATGTTCTTCTTTTAAATGGTAGTAAGCGAATAACTCCTGCTGCGTATAAATCTTGTTTTATACACCTTGTTCCCCCACCATTTTTATTCTCCCTCTACCAAGTTCTTTAAACATAAAACCAAACTTCTAATTCCGCGTTAACATTGTTGTCTTTTAAAAATTTAACAAAGTCCGAGCTAGAAGTTGACATATCTCTATTTCTTAAATAGTTTCTTACTATTTCTTCATCCCCTTCCTCTAAAATGTAACAAAATACCTTCATTAAAGTTCCATTATCTTGTTTTGAATGAATAAAATTTGAAACCGTTGTCCACTCCTCTTCAACTATTTTAAAGCTTGTCACTTCTAGTTCAAAATTCATTTTTTACCAAATTACAAGTTACTTTTTCAAACAATATTACAAGACTAAAGAAATCAATGTACATCGAGCAACATATATATAACCAATACCCCCACTTCTATTTTCCCCCACCATTCAATAAATTTCCCCACCATAGTGTAACATTAAACAGTTTTTTTAATATGATCTACACCTGATAAATCTAAATAACAGTTGTGCACAGATTGTACATTTTTCGTTCATGATTTCAAACCTTATTAGTGGTGCCTTAACACGATGGTCTACATATCCTCCTTCAAGATCAAATTCATCCCAATCATCTATAGCTGCTCGTGCACAATCTTGACAAAGAGTCGTCCCATCCACAAATTTATAAGCAACAATAATGCCAAACCCGTAATTTTGTCTTCGGTATTCATGAATAGCTTCTCTAATGCTGTTTGGAATAACACATTCTTCTGATCTTATTATATGGTTAAATAAAAAACCATCACATATAATTTTCCTCAAGCAAAGTTCAAATAGAGTATCCACCATGTTTTATAAAAGAGATTAATATTTCAACTGAAGTGTTTACACATGTTACATCCGTCTTAAATACTTTATCCCCACCATATTTTATATATGTCAAGGTCAAATTATATTAATGCGAGAACGGGGAATAGAGCACTAAGTGACATGTTAATCCATTGCCACAAAGTGATCTATTCCCCGCTCTCTATTCTATATCTAATTTTTAGTATTTTTTTTTATTTTATTATTTTTTTATTATTTTTGTTTTTTATAAGTTTATACAGATGTTTAAACTTCTTTCTTCAGATTCCCAATATTTCATTTCCTTCTTCTGCACCCTCTTCAACTACAACTTCATTATTTCCATTTTTCAAAAGCAATAGTTCATTTTTCAATTTCTTCATTTCATCTTCTAATTTTGTAATTTTAGACTCTCTATCTTCCAATAATAATTTCAAATACTTAATATAACTACCAGCCGCATGTACAGTCTTTACTCTGTTTTCTCCAAGATGCATGCCTGGGATTTGGATTTGTAGCCTATAATACTCCATATTGACATTAGACTGAATTTGTCTTGCTCGTTCGCTTTTCTTCCTTCTAGCTTCGGCTTCTTCATGTGAGGCAACCAAGTCAGACAAAATTGGACGATACATTGTTGGTGAATGATTTTACAAGAGTGAGAAACTATCCGGTTCAACAACACATTTATCTACTTTCCCCCACTACTATCCTGAGTAGGCCAAAAATGTTGAATACATATTTCAATAGTTACACTGGCACCATTTTCAACTAAAAATTTATAAAGAAAATATGGATACTCACTGGGTTTAATATTCATATTGTCCATCATAAAGTTAAATGCTAATCTTTCCGAATATTCATTGTGATATTTTTCGGTGACACCAATTAACATTCCTTGTTTTTGAAATTTAAAACCAATGTCTGGAATTTTTTTACAATCCTCCATGTCTAAAAGTGGGAAATAATATGTAAAAGAATTTACCGGTGGAACCCAGGGTTCTTCCTTACAAAAAGCTTTAAACATTGCTTCTCGGTCCTCCATTATGAAATGATTTTTAAACTGTTTTCTTTCCTGCTTAAATAACTTAACCCCCTACCATTTTATCCAGATTCTTCTTCTTCAGATTCGGTTAACTCTTCCGGTTGATGCATCATTGATATATTCCCAGTTTCATTAGTTGTTTCTTGGTTTAAATTTATAAATTCTTCTACCATTTCTTCTATTAACTCTCCAAATGTAACATTCATCTCTTGTTCTAGTTCTTCTTGTTCTTCTATCTGACGATGTGTAATAATTTCAGTACTGTATATAAAGGTAGTAGCTCTTGGAGACATAGTTTAATAAAGTGTATGGCTTTACTAACAACACAGCATATAATGAATAAAAAACCTGATCAACTCTTGCTTTTATAGCAAATATAGAGAAGGGGAAAAGAGGGGGAAAGGAGGGGGGGGGGATCATTAAGAAAAACACCGACATATCATTAGTCCAATTCAGAGTCTGAAGATTGTATAGGGGATATCAATGTATCAGTTGACGAATCTAAAATGAATGTTTCAATTGCTTCTTTAACAATTTCTTCATCACTATCATTTATTAGCTCTTCAAATATTTCTTGTTCAAAGGATGAAATTTCTTCTTCCAATATAGAATCATCCATACTATTATTCAATTCTTCTTCCGAACCTTCATTTGTCTCTTCCATCCAAGTTATATTTTCAGTTGTATTAAACTGATTTTTTACTTCAAAATAATTTAAAAAAGGTGTATCCTTAAAAACCATTATTAACCTTTTCTCTTCACACCAAAGTAATATCTTATGACAAAGTGATACTGAGTATGAAGTTGCTGCCTTATATATATTCTATTTTCCCCCACTATATTTCATATAGTTAAACATTTGTAACATAGTATGATTACTCTTCTTTGTCAAGCTTGTAATACATTGCAGCTACTTGCAACTCAAACTCCATTTCTTCTACAAAATTACGTAATTGCACCATCCAAGGAAATAAATTATTTAAATTTTCAATTCTGACTGTGCATGAACACAATAATTTATAATCACCTCTACGATATATAAGCACTTTAACCCCTACACCCATATCTTTCAAAATTGTTTCTTCAATCTTTCTATGTAATCCATATAATAGTGGCCAAAGTTCTGTATGTTTAGCAAAGAATGAATCCAATCTTTTAGACATGTTCACTATATAGCAACTGGTTAAATTCTAAGCAAACATGTAAGCTGCGGGCTTTTATAATGCAAACTAACAAAAGATGTATGGGGGGGGGGATCAAGTTCAAGGTCAACAAACTTTAACTTATATAGTAACCAATTACCATTAACTCTCACATAGCCTTTTTGGGTTTAAAAAACCCTGCTTATCTTAAACAGATATTAAACCAGTTATTATACTCCTCATTTCCCCTGAAATCCTCAAACAACTCTGCCCATTGCCAGATGTATTCGGCATTGTCTGCAGTCACATACAAAATTGGGCTACCGAGAAACAACACTGGTGATATGATTACTATTGTTCTGCCCAACTGCAGCCAGTCCAATGCTTCCCACATGTATGGGTCAAGACTTTCTTCCAGGTCCAAAGTTACACAACGCAAATATTCAAATATTAATCGTTCATCTTCCTCAACTTCTTCTATTTCCTCTAGCTCAGATTCATCTTCCTCCACTTCTGCCATTTCCTCTAGCTCAGATCGCCTGTTGTAAAAGTTTGAACCGTCCAGCGGAGCCATGTTCACTGTACACCAGGTAAGCGGCCAATGTTCCATACCCAGTTGCATAGCGGCTACTTATATAAGACAAGAGAAAGTTGGGGGGGGGGGTCAAGTTCAAGTTTAAGGTCATGTAAAAGTAGGTCACAGAACTTAGAGTGACCAAAAAATAATGGGAGAGAAACTCAGCGCACTATTATATAGCGCTGGTTTCTCTCCCATTATTTTTCTACCAAAATTTTGAAAAAAAGCTAACTGATTTTAACATTTACTACGTCCCCACTTAGTCCAACCATCCTCACCTCTTATTAAATAGTCTCTCGCATCAAGTCTATTGATCGCTTTTTGTTTTCTCAGAGGTACAGACAGCTGTATTACCCATTTGAAGCCGTTACACCCAATTACAATTTTGTTGTGCTTGTCTGTTTTACTTACAAAAAAGTACCTCAAACCTTCCTTCAGTCTATTTAATTTAGTAGGAGGGTAGGACTTACTGGAGATTACAGTCGGTTGTGGCTCAGAAAGATGGTTTATGAGATGTACACGGCAATACTTTTCATTTAACACACATTTCCTACCACAAACCGATCCTTTTTTAGCACCCTTACGGAGCTTCTCAGAGCATTTTCGAAAATTTTTAAATGCCCTGCGACGCTCTTCATTTAATAATTTAAAGCGCTCTGAAGGAGCAATTTTGAAAACTGACTTTTTAACTTTAGAACTAGGAATGATAGGATTAATGGACTTTGGTTCAGGAATTGGTGTTATTAGTGGTGGTAATGAGGTGAAATCATGAATAGATTCTAAAATTGAAGGAGTATCAGGACGAACAGGAAGCTCCATCTGCGGTGATGTTGTAGGTGTAGGTTGTGGTTGTAGTGGTGGAGTTGCCGTAGGGTGTGTTGGTGATGGAGGTGGAGAAAAAATACTTCCAAGAACCGCCATGGCTTGGAGAAGAATATTTCCCTGAGCAGATGTAGATGGTGGTGTATTCATCTGCCGCAGCATCGACTCCGGAACGTTCTTCAACTTCAGTCTCTTCACCGGTTTCTTGTTAGCAGCTGGTGTATTTATAGTAGGAGCAGGCACAGAAGTGGCAGCAGGAGCAGCAGGCGTAGTGATAGTAGGAGCAGGCACAGAAGTAGCAGCAGGAGCAGCAGGCATAGTGATAGTAGTAGCAGAAGTTGTTGATGAAGACATGGTTCTGAAGTGGCAGCGTTAGCGGCTGGAATCAGAATAAACAGACATGTTAGCTAGCCCCGCTTATATATAGTGATGCTAAGTGAAAGTGACCTCGGGGGGGGGGCTAATTGTAATTTGGGGGGGGGGGCTAATTACATTAATTTAGGTCAAGGTCACCAAAAGATAATAATGATCCAAAGTGATGGAGGCGGCCACGGCCGTCTCCACCACTCTGTATTCCTCAAACACTCCCAATCCCAACCCTCTAGTTACGTCTTGCAAGGGATCCCAATTTTTTGCCCGCACGCACGTGGCGATCCAGTTTGGTGAGCTGTGATACGGGCGGTTCAGTCTCGGGCCCGAAGGCACTGGGCTTGACCATCCAATTATAATAGGGAGTCTGGAACAATTAATACAAGACGCAACTCTAACCTCCCACCCTTAATCTAAACCCACCCAAATATAATTATTTCCTAACAAAAAATTAAACATTTAAAAAAATAAAAATATGCGCTGCCTATGGCACAACACGCATGTCCCACCCATATTTAATGAAGTTCAACAGAACTTCTATAATTTAAATTTAAATTTAATCTACCCTCCTAACAGCTAGCTGTGAAAGGTTATTAGTACACACACACATACACACACACACACACAAATACAGAATAATTACATCAACACTCAACATTACATGCATAAACACATTTTTCAAACATTAGCAATAATATAACACACCTTAATGCTAACATCGCAATGCGCAAATTAAAACTTAAAAATAACACAACTTAAAACTAAAAAATAAATAACATTTTACACACACACACACACACAACAAATATTAATATTAGAACCCTAACAGCAAGAATAACTCAAATATATATTGGCCACCTATATATTTAAGTTACCCTTTGAGTTCGTCCCGAAGCTTCGCGTCCGGAGTTTCGGTACGAACTGATTCTAAAATTCTCGACAGAATACTCGTAAACTTCGAAGATGGTGGGGGGAAATTGTAGGGGTTTGAGGGGCTTACAACGTTCAAAGTACAACTTCAGTAGGAAATTCCCAAGCAACACTATTTCATACACGTAGCAGCGATTATTACAAGTAGGTCGTCAATAATTTAAGTGTTGTGTTGCGGCTTTCAATAATGTTGGCCAACATCTAATTATATTCTCTACCTAATCCAACCACAATTTTCTTTATAGCATTACACCATAGTTGTTCACTGCTATTATTTTAATAACAGTAGGAAGTTATGTGTTCCCTTTCGCCGCTCAACTATAGTTATTATCTATTGCCAACAGCAGACCTAAATTACCGTTACTCTATCAGTTTAATTTATCTTAAGTATAGGTTGTATTATCTTAACCACAATAGTTACCGTTTGGTAACACCAAATTAGTATTACACAAGCTTAACTACTAGTACTATTTCAACATAAAGTAAAAGTGAAGGGGGGGGGTTAATTACCTATTGGGGGGGGGGTCAAGTTCATAATAATTACCACCTGCCGTTATAAATACCCTTACACAAGCAGCTGCGCCTCTTTCTACTCGCGGAACCCACAGCTGACACAACACCTCGGTAAGTCGCTACCTTCTAATAATATTATATATACTTTTTTAACTTACTCCAATTAGGTCTACTTCTTTTTAACACCACATTTATAACGTAGTTTTCAACTATTTCTTTTTTATTTACTATAAACACATATTACTCTCCCATTACCATTTTTTTATTACTGCATAAATTAACCTCGCATCAACATTATTTTTGTTGTTACTTAATATTTATATTCATATCTATTTTTTTTTTATCAAACTCTTAATTATATTTACACCTTTTAAACATTTATAGTTTTACATTACTATTAGTCTTATCCATGGTCTTAACTTACCATTTTTCACATTAATAACACATATAATTATTGCTAAACTATATAATATTTGCACAAATACTAGCTCTTACCTCATCAACTTATTAACAGAGTATTGTTTGCACTTGTGCAGCTCATAGCCAATTTATACAGAGTAACAAATTCCTTTTTTCAACTAGAATATTATCTTAATATTTTTAACAAAATAGTTTTTAAAGTGTCTGCCTCTCCTATTAATACAAACTATCGCAACGCTACCGAACAAATAACCGGGGTGACCGCAATCCCACCCTTTTATCCCATCGGCTTAGGGGGAGGGTAGAGGAGGGGTTGTTCGTGACTCACAAATTGCTTAAATACGGGGTCGGTACCGCCCGCGTCTCATTTATTCGCCGGGTTCCGTAGAGTAAACTTCGGTCTTTACTTTTCTAACAATTTTCTAACTTACATTTTTCTTACTCTAAAACATGTGTTCGCGGTTAATATGCTAATCACTCTCTATATATATTTAAACACATTTACAAACACTAACCATTTATCAGTCGGTTTTTACACAGTGTACATTTACTCACCACTATTATAATGGCTTCCCACAATTTGCAACTGAAACTTTTACGCACCAAACATATTTTACAAAAACAGTCTAACTACACAGTTTCAAGACCTCGTAATACATTCGCTAAACTTAAGAAACAGTTCAGCTTTCACCCCTTGTATTTTACAAGATCCAACCTTCGCGACAGTTATTCTACTGACACTATTTTACAAACAGTCTTAACTGATATGCTGAAATATCAACATTACAATCTTGTCACACCTATTGATGATGTTATCCGGTTATTCTTATTCACTATATTACCGGGTTTATATAACCGTTCTTCATCACACACATCTCTCATTCTACTCTATCAACTTACAATATAACCATCTAGCAGCTCTCATTTCTTCAAGTTATGGACACGCGGCAGGGTGCACCCATACAATCTCCAATAGTGACATCCACTACTAATGATAACAATAGTGGTGTTCCCACACAAAATTTGCCTACATACACTACCACCACCGACTCCCGACCCGTGCAGAGCAATGAGATCAACAGTACGGCTGCAAACGATGTAGAAGCGATCCTACGATCACTGGTGGGCTTTGATGAATAAATAAATTTATTTCCCAGAGCCTCCCATCCGCTCCCGCCGCACTCCCGCCCGCCACTCATCCCCAGACTCCCCACCTTTTTTAAAACCCCCTCCAGATGACCTTGACACACTTACCAACCCCTCCCCAAACCCCCAAAAACACCCCCAAATCAACAACACACACCTGCCAGTTACAAACGCTGACCTTGACCTGTGCCAGGACCGGCAAAATCCATCTACTTGCACGTTTCGAAAAATATACAAAACAAGAAAAAACAACTATTTTTTATACTATCGGCTTGTCATCAGTGACATTTTATCAGGGTTTACGATATCAAATTTAACGTCCGTAACACTTTAAGTCGATGTAACCAATCTAAATGTTAACATTCATCCATGCCTTTTTTCTCATAACTTTTACTTAAGAATAACTCAGACTCAGACTTATTAAGATCTAGCAATAATAAGACGACAAACGTAGGAACATTTTCTCCCGATCTTTTCCATTTCTATGCTCAGTTTACTCTAAACTGTATTTTGGACATCAAGGTTCGTTGGTCACGTATATTGGGTAACGTCCAGTTGATGACAGTAATATTTCTGACATAGTATTTCAGTTAAATCCAATCTCAGTAAAGTTATGTTCTATGGTAAGATATTTATTTACTTTATATGGTAACAAAGAATAAAGACATTTAGATCCTTCCTGTTATATTGAGAAACTATTGTTATCGTCAACATTTTCGAAAATGAGTTGGTAATTGGACTTTTTTGTTTTTAGATATTTTTAGGGGGAAATGGTAGTGATTTCTTTGTGTATTTGTAAAAACACCAAGCCATTTAGGCTATTTTAATAAAATTTTAAGAAAGATCCTAATTTTCTTTATTGCGAATTTCCCATTGTTTTTAAGTGTCGTAAAAAAACTAAGTTAATTCTTAAAAAATTGACAAAATGGTCTAAATTAATTTTAAAATTGTTATGTTACTGGTGGGTTTACTTAATTTTAAATATTTATTAACTAGTAAGAAGAGACAAACTTAAATATAATTTTGGGAAGAAATTAGCTGGAAAATCAGTGCAAAGAGTGCAGCAACAAAATAACACGGCCACATCTGGTGCGGTTCTTGCAAACAGCTGTGCCCCCCACCCCCCCCCCCCCCACGGGCCAAAACAACCCTTCCCCCCTCCAATACCATACCCGGACCGTATTGCTCTTCTATTACGGGGCAATGAAAATATACAATCACGTTTATTTATGGTTAATATCTCTCGTCGAAATGAGTTCTTTAAGTCCTTGACCCTGAGGAAGGAAGGGTTATTCAATTGTATTTTCTAGTGAAGGTGAACCGAGGGCTTAAACCCTGAAAAATTAACCTCTCACTAAAATCACAGGCCTGTCATAAATACGTTTTACGTCCTACTATTATTCCATGAATTTAGTATTTTACAAAGTGTACCGCTACATTTGAATGCTTGTTATTACAAATAGCGTGATGACACAACCGAAATATATTCGGCCGGACTGATTGATAGCTCTTGCGCAGTTCCCTAATAAAACATACAACTATAATATACAATAGGACTAATATAAACTGAGAGTATGTACTTGTATCTCAAGAGAGAAATGCCTTTCAGTAAATCTCTAAATCAATCGACCTTTATAAAATAATTTCATGACTCATATTATGGATACATACCTATAACAGAAAATTAAATATAATTACAGAATAGGATTAAATTAGGCATCAATTAAATATTTAATTCATTTTAAAATGTGGTTTGTTATAGTCTAGCACGGTTCACGAAAAGATCCAATGGAAATGTTGAGCTGAGTCCCCCCCTCACACCCCCCTCCCGCGATCCAATGTTGTCATTTGTGGTTATGTTTATCATGTATCATATCGTATAAAAATATGTTTCTGGATAGATTTGGCAACACTGTATCAACTATCATCGGACTATTTTTGTTAACCCTGACATAGTTAGGGTTTGTACCATCACACGCAGGGTTAATTGAAAGGTTTATAATTTCGAATTGTAGCCGACATACAAATAAAAGTATACAGAGGCTCCAAATTATACCTGTTGACAATATTCAAGGCAGGGCCACCAGCCATAAAGTGCGGAACTTAGCAGTCGGCGAGGGAGGGGGAAGAGGAGGGGGTGGGGGGTTCACAGCTGTTCGTAAGGACCACAGCTGTTTTGATCGTTCGAGTGTTTTTACCACTGCCAGATTGATGGCATTTTTGTGGTTAACTCACCAAACTAATATTTTGAATCACTCATGAACAAAATAAATAAAATATTAAACACGAGAAGTTTAAAAAAATTAAGCTGCGTTGCCAATTGATCCTACATAAAAGCACCAATGACAGTCAAAAAAAAGAAAAAAACATCCTGATGAATAAAACAATTTTGTAATCAATAATCTATTCCTATACATTTTCTGAAAAAAGGAATACCTGGATTGTTAAATGAAGCAATTTATAATAAAAGAAAATACATTATTGTTGGGATGGACAAAAATTGAAAGTTTTAAAAGAAACTATTACAATTGTACGTTTCATGATAACTATTGAAATATTAAAAATAGTGTTCCTAACATTGGGGTATAGCTGACTGAATAAATTTTCTTAACGAAAAAAATTAAATTTCGTTAGTTTTTAAGGGAAAATTAACAATAAACCAAGTGACTTAGTATGAGTAGTGCAAAAGTAAGGCTTTTGGGCCAGTTCAAGGTCACCCGAGCGATGACGTCATCGATGACGTCATCGAGGTCAATGACCTCATCGATGACGTCATCGATTGCATCATTGATGACGTCATCACCAATGACGTCACATCCATGACGTCACACCCATGACGTCACAGAAATGACGTGCTGATGACGTCATCACCCCTTACGTCACCAAGATGACGTCATCGATGTCACAAAGGTCAAGGTCACGCTGAAACCTAAAATTTTTTGGCACCTTTGCTGTTTCTCACACTACGCTCCGAGTTTCAGTCAGGTTACCGTGACCTTGACGACTTGGAGCGAAATTAGATGAGAAACAGCAAAAGTGCTGAGGAAACCTGAAGTTTGCAACGTGACTCTGCCTAAACCGTCATGTGACACCGCTCGGGTGACCTTGAACTAGCCCAGCTGCCTTACTTTAACCATTACTGCAACCGCGATGCGCACCCTACGACAGACACCGAGCGACTGACTGTCCGGCCCCGTGCACTCTAGGTATATTGGCTCAAGAGACTAAGACTCTAAACTGTCAGGAATGGGAGTAACCAACTGAATTTTGCAAGGAAAAGTCATTTCATCCAATATTTTAAACAAATCCTCATCAGTAAAACTGACACTAGTCTGTTTTGTATAAAACTTAGGGTGTCCGCGCAACAGTTTGCGCCACTTAGCTAAAGTCGAAACTCTCTTAACTTTGAGTGGTGGACAGTGAGCAACTAATAAAGCCTTAACACGGCTAAGTTTCTTACCTAAAGTGTCCCGCGACATGGCTTCTCCTCACAAAAGTCCGCACAATACTGAGAGACTGCTTGTAGAGCATGAGTCAAGGGAAAAGAGGTGGGGGAAACAGCAGGAGTGGGGGAAGGTCACAGTGGTGGGGGAAGGTGAGGTGGTACGCTGGAGTATCGCATCACTTCACCATGAGCTGTCCTACAGTCAACACACTGTTCTCTTGGCCCGAGTTGGCACTAGAAGAAACATTTCTGTACAGCTTAGGCTGTGAGAGCCGAGGAAGCAAAGTCAAAGTGGAAATTGTGTTAAACTCCAAGATGAAGAGTCTCCTAAATAAACTAATTGTATCCCTGCAATCCCCTATAACTTTAGAGAAATACCACTTTATTAAGCGACACCTTATACTTTGGCAAAACGAAGTGGAAATGGAAAAGATTACAGTAAAATTAATTTAACTTATAGCTCGGACTGGACACTCATGGCGATACTACATGGCGTGCAAACGCCACCCTAAACATTACAAGTTAGGTTCTTAAGAACCTCTGGTACGATAACCGATGTGCTAGAGTTAAAGTGTGATGACCTTGAGTCAAAACACTGAAATACTGCAAGTCGATATCGTCCCAGAGTTAAAGTGTAGTGACCTACATTCAGAACTTGTAAAATTACTTACATATAGAGAGCTAGAGAACAGTGAGACGCACCGCATGGAAGCCGGAGACATACTGGCGAAGCGGTGTTGTGCAGCCTAGGGACCCAGTTGTGGTGGGGGTATAGCCGACACTTAGAGTACAAGTGTTGCGGGTGACCTTGACCCACTTAACTTACCTCGACCCCCCCCCCGACAAAAAGTGCGAACCCCCCCCCCGAACTTTTTTTTCGGAAAAATTTTTGACCTTGACCAAAAAGTTTTTTGCTCCGGACGAGAAGTGACCCCCCCCCCGAACTTTTTTTTTCGGAAAAATTTTTGACCTTGACCAAAAAGTTTTTTGCTCCGGACGAGAAGTGACCCCCCCCACCCCCCACCCCCACCCCCACCCCCACCCCCTCCCCCACCCTGATATCCTGGGCGTGGCAGCCCCGGTGGGGATATAAGGGGGCCCGGCCAGAGCCGGCTCGCAGTCCGCTCCCGCGCGTTGAACGTGAACGATCGGGACGGACCGCCATAGGCATCACTAAACATTGAATGGCGCCTTCAGTGTTTAGCGAAGTCTACTCTAACTTTAAGACTTGTATTAGTTGTAAGATATTGCGCTTGCGTTTGGGTATTGCGAATTGTTTTATATGAGAGTGTTTTACTTGTACCCTACGTCTCCTGTGTGTCTTTTATCCTTTGTGTCTTGTTTGTTATATGTGTTTAATGTGTATGTGCTTGTTCCAGCATTGACTACGTTGAGCTCAATTGTGTGTTGTAAGTGTGTTATGTTTCTAAAGTGTATACGCTTGTTTTAGCAATCCCCCTTGAGCTTTTTCAATGCTCTAAGTAAATTGTAACGTCAGGGAACGGGAGTAGGCCCCCGTGTAAAGCCACTTTTAATAATTGGTAGGCTCCTGCCAGGCATGCAAAAGGTTGCGGATGGCATTTGGGAGCATGTCCGTTTGTACGCTGGCATGCAAAAGGTTGCGGCGGCCTCTGCACTCGGACGAGGACGTAAGCCACTAGGGTGTCCTCAGTTAGTTTCCCTTCTGGAAACTTAAAATTATGTAAATAAATCTTTGTTAGCTATTTGTGTTTTTAGTCCCCAAGGCCCCCGAACATTCGTGGTTCGCCATGGATGTACGGGGCCGAAATTTTTTAATGTCCGTGTGGCCTTGACCCACAAAGACTTGTAAAAATTGAATGCATTGCTAAATTTAAAATATTAAAGATAGGTTACGGGAGTAGGCCCTCGTGTAAAGCCTATTTTAATTATCGGTAGGCTCCTGCCAGGCATGCAAAAGGTTGCGGATTGCATTTGGGAGCATGTCCGTTTGTACGCTGGCATGCAAAAGGTTGCGGCGGCCTCTGCACTCGGACCGAGGACGTAAGCCATTAGGGTGTCCTCAGTTTGTTTCCTCCTGGAAACTCAAAATTATGTAAATGAATCTTTGTTAGCTATTGAAAAGACAATGCAGTAAATGTTTACAAGTCTCGCGTGGCGAAGGGTACACGACATTGGATGTTGCCCTGTTGTCATAGTTGGGTCTCTTCGGAGGCTACAGCGATGACAACCCAAGTGCCCCAGGTGGGGCTTAATTTTTTTAAAGTTTTTTCGTGACCTTGACCTAAATACAGTAATGACCCCCCCCCCACCCCCTTCTCCTCCCCCTCCCCCACCCCCTCCCCCACCCCCAACCCCCCCCCCCCCCGAACTTTTTTTTGAGAAAAAATTTTGACCTTGACCAAAAAGTTTTTTGCTCCGGACGAGAAGTGCCCAAACAAAAAATTTGTACAAAGTAGTGGATTTAGACCAAAGATCATTGGTTTATCAAACCTGTTGAAGAATAAATTGAAAATGGGTGTTTAAAAGCCAAATCTACTACATGATTGATAAACTGGATGTATATGACGTCACCTTCCCCCACCCTTCAACCTCGGGTATAAAGGGACCCGGTTGAGCGCGCTGCTCATTATTGCGTGGACATTCACCGAGTGCACACTCAAAGCCAAACTGTAAAAAAATGGCTCTTTGCGATATTTGTGGTGAGTTTTTCCAAGATGAAGATATCTTTGTTTTACACCGAGAATTGCATCATGAAGAGAACAGAAAAGAAGAGATTGTTGTAAGTGAAGAAGACTTGGATGCGTTTGATCGGTTATTGGAAAACTGCCAGAAGCAGATGGACGACTGTGATAGCTATCTACAGTTACACCGAGAATTGCATCGTGAAGAGGACAGAAAAGAAGAGATTGTAGTAAGTGAAGAAGACTTGGATGCGATTGATCGGTTTTTGGAAAAACCCCATAAGCAGAAGGACTGGGCTAGCTATTTACAGTTAATGCAAAGAAGAAGACCAAGTGTTATTCAATTTGCCGGAGCTGGACCATCTACAGCTGGAGGATTTATTCAAGAAGAGAAAATGGAAGAAGAAGATACGGAAGAAGTGGAAGATGTAAGACAACTGCGTACCCAAGAAGAGGATATGGAAGATATAAGACAACTGCGCACTACAGCCTTGCCAGGACCAGTTGTAATTCATTTCAAAATTAATAACGTGCAATTAGAATTGGAAAATTTTATAACTCAAGCTAAAAAACTAGTTGTAAAAACATTGACGGAAGAATTGGCAAGATTGAACTTTATTAAATTTGGATTGGTGTTGGAGGCTGTGTTTACTAATACCGATGGTGAAAATTCACCGAGAGCATTCATTGCTAAAAACCGAACCCTTACAACCACATCTGATATCAACGAAATTTTAGAAGAATGTTTGGTTGAACTGCTAGTGAAACTTCAAGAACATGAAGGAAGAGGATCCGGCTGGACGCTATCATCAATTGAAGGTATGGATGTGAGGGTTCACAAGCATGGATATGGTATGAGAGGAAGCAGCTTTATCCCTCTACCAAAGGTGATCCGAGATACAAGATCATGTATCAATGTGAAAAATGAGGATAATGAATGTTTCCGGTATGCAATGTTAGCAAAATATGTGGAAGACCATTCCTGTAGACCTAGCATAGCATACGAAGCTGTTCAACACCGCTATAACTTCCAAGGTATGTCGTATCCTGTTAGTCTTAATGATGTTGCTAAATTTGAAAGAAAAAACCCAGGAGTTTCAGTTAATGTGTTTGGTTTAGACGAATCAAATAACGTATACCCGTTACGAGTTACAAAGACTGAACGTCAAAATCATACGGATTTACTGCTATTGACCAAAGGTGAAATATCACATTATGTTTACATCAAGAACTTTGAAACTTTGGTTGGACGACAAGTGACTAAAAATAAAATTAGAGTAACAGTGTGTAAGAGATGCTTTTGTTTCACAAATAAAGACTTGAGACGTGGAGGATCAGAGTGGTTGTCAGAACACCAACGTCTTTGTAATGACAACTATGAAGTGAAGATTAGTCTGCCACCACCATCTAGAGCATTTGTCCAGTTCAATAAAACAGTTCACCAATACCGGATTCCACTAGTTATCTACGCTGACTTTGAATCCACGTTAGTGCCACAGGAACTTCCGGATGGTGAAGTAACTAGAAGAACCAAATATCAATTGCATCAACCTAACAGTTTTTGCTTATTGGTGAAATCTACTTTACCTGAAGAACAATTGCAAGACTATGGCTTAACATCCACTCCAATACTCTACCGTGGTGAAGAAGCCGCTAAGTATTTTGTAGACCAGTTGTACGACATTGCTGAAAAGGCGCAACGCTTATACGGTAATGTTGTACCTATGAAACCTTTGAACCAAAATCAACAAGAAGAATGCAATTCGGCAACAAGATGTTATTTATGCAAGAAGAGCTTCAGTGAAGAAAATCAAAAAGTAAGAGATCACGATCACCTGACAGGGTTATACAGAGGAGCTGCTTGTAATTCATGCAATATAAATTACAAACTGCCAAACTTTATCCCTGTCGTGTTACACAATCTTAGCGGCTATGACTCTCACTTCATTATCCCAGAGTTAGGACGAGATGATGGAAAAATTGAAGTATTAGCTGAAACATTGGAGAAGTACATCAGTTTCTCAAAAACAGTAGGTAAAATTAAACTTCGCTTCGTAGACTCTTATAGATTTATGTCATCTAGTTTGAGTAAATTGTCTGAGAACCTAAGAAGAGAAGACCTAAAAGAAACCAGCAAAATTGTACCTGAAGATAAATTGGACTTAGTAATGCGTAAAGGAGTGTTCCCCTATGATTACATAACTTCTGCAGAAAAATTTGAAGAAACCAGTCGGCCACCGATTGAAGCCTTCAATAGCAAGTTAAATGAAAGTGCAATCACCGTTGAAGACTACAATCATGCTTGTAATGTTTGGAACCAACTAAACATTCAAACCTTAGGGGAATATTCTGACTTTTACATAAAATTGGACGTAACTCTGCTGTGCGATGTGATGGAAGAATTTCGAAACACCTGCTTCTCCGCCTATGGACTGGACCCTCTACACTCGTACACATCTCCAGGATTAGCATGGCAAGCTATGCTAAAGTCAACCAACTGTCGATTGGAACTTCTAACAGATATTGATATGGTGCTCATGATAGAATCTGGTGTACGAGGCGGTTTGACACAAGCTGTAACACGTCATGTCAAAGCTAACAACAAGTACATCCCAGGCTTCGACGAGAGACAACCATCGGTCTACCTTGGCTACTTTGACGCAAACAACCTTTATGGTTGGGCAATGTCAAATCCGCTTCCCTACGCTGACTTCAAATGGATCGACCCGGCCACCATCGGAGACATCTCACAGATTCCAAAGGATGGTCCAAAAGGCTATATTTTGGACTGTGATTTTGAATACCCGGAGCACCTTCATGACCATCACTACGACTTGCCTCTCCTAGCCAAGACTGAAGTTTCACCGACAGGAAGATGGCCGAAATTGATGATGACGTTGGAGAATAAAGATCGGTATGTGGCTCACTACTGGGTAGTTCAACAAGCTCTTGATTTGGGTCTACGTGTAGTGAGAATTCATAGAGCAATTGAATTCACCCAGTCTTGTTGGTTGAAACCATATATTGATTCCAACACTACAAGAAGAGCAGCGGCAACATCAGCATTTGAAAAGGACTTTTACAAATTGATGAACAACGCCATCTTCGGGAAGACCTTAGAAAACAAAAGGAAACACAAGATTGTAAAATTAGTAAGTGATCCTAAGAAATTGGAAAAATTAGTGCAAAAACCAAATTTTGGAACATCCATGATTATAAACGAAGATCTAGTTGCCGTCAGTATGAAGAAAACAACAATAGTGATGGATCGTCCGTTATACATTGGAATGTCGATTTTGGATATAAGTAAAACTCTGATGTATGATTTCCATTACAACAAAATGGTTAAACACTACGGAAGAGACAACATTGGAGTTGCATACATGGATACCGACGCGTTTATCTACTGGATAAAGACTTTGGACATGTATGAAGACCTAAGGAGTTTCCCATACAAAAACGATTTTGACTTCTCTGACTATCCGAAGAACCATCCAAATTACAATGAAAAGAATAAAAAAGTAATCGGAAAATTTAAAGATGAAGCAAATGGAATGCCTTTAGAAGAAATAGTGGCACTGATGGCAAAATTGTATTCATTTAAAATGTACAACGAGAACAACACACCAACAGTCAAGAAAGCAAAAGGAGTCAAAACATCGTACTTGAAGAAACATGTGACATTTGACCATTACAAGACCTGCTTGTTTGAAGATTCTACAATGTCTGCAACGTTCAACACTATTAGAAGCTTTAAACATGAGGTCTACAGTGTCACTGAAGTTAAAAGGGCACTATCAGCTCGAGATGATAAAAGGCATATTATGCCGGATAAAATTCACACTCTTCCTTTTGGCCACTACTCTCTAAACCCTATCGACTAGTAACCTATTCTTCGTCCTTCTACAACTTCGACCTTATTCCTTTCTCCTTCCGTAAAAAAATGGGGAACACGGCAAGTCCAACGCCGTGTTCCCCATTTTTTTACACAAGTTTGGATGACCTTGACCTATATAAATGATGTGAATATTTAAGACAACATTCATTGTGATTATACATGTGATACATGAAACATTCAAACCTGCAATATGAAGAACTTGAAGCAAGAAATTGTCAACGAGCTTCATAAACCTGCAAGAAGAAAGTTTCCACGAAGAAATACAGTGATAAAAGGAATAAATGATTTATATCAAGCGGATTTAATCGAAATGATTCCTTATAGTAAACAAAATAGAGGATTTAAATACATATTGACTATTATTAATTGTTTTTCAAAAATGGCAGATGCTTTACCGCTAAAAGATAAAAGTGGCAAAAGTGTTACAAAAGCAATGGAAACAGCTATACAAAGAGACAAACATACTATAAAACATTTACAAACTGATGATGGAAAAGAATATTTCAATAAGGAATTTGCAAATTTAATGAAAAAACACAACATTAACCATTACTCAACCAATTCAGAGGTAAAAGCATCAATAATTGAAAGATTCAACAGAACTTTAAAAGGTGCGATGTATAAGATGTTTTCTAACAGAGGATCGCACGTATGGATTGATATGTTACCAAAACTTATAAGCGATTACAATAACAAGTTTCATAGAACTATTGGTATGAAACCAAGCCAGGTGACTAATAAAAATGAAAAACTTGTATTAAAACGTATAAAACTGAATACTAAACCAAGAGTTGAAAAACTAAAGCCTAAAAGGTTTAATGTTGGTGATAAAGTGCGAATAAGCAAATACAAAGGTGTATTCAGTAAAAGATATCTTCCAAACTGGACAAATGAGGTATTTACCGTATTTAAGGTGCAACCTACAGTACCAGAAACTTACATTTTAAAAGATAATAAAGGACAATTGCTTGAAGGAGGTTTTTATGGACATGAAATGTTAAAATCAACAGTAGGTGATGTATATCTAGTAGAAAAGGTGTTGCAACGCAAAAAAGATAAGGTTAAAGTACGATGGTTAGGATTTAATAAGACGGAAGATTCTTGGATACCTAAAAAGGATCTAATATAATGATAGAGCATCATTTTGGGTTGAACCATTACAAAGGATGGAGATAATACCGCAAAAAGACAATTTTACTATTAATAATATAGATGAACTCACAGTGGATGGTTCTCAATTCAATACTGGGAAACACGGTGTTTTGTTACCAAACACGGTGCGTTGTCTGGTTACCGGTCCTTCCAATTGTGGAAAAACAAATGTAGTATTCAATTTGATTACAAACCCTAAAGGCTTACGTTTTAATAATTTATATGTATTTTCAAAGTCACTACAACAACCGAAATATCAGTTATTGGAACAAATACTCAATAATGTACCTGAAGTTAAATATTTTAAATTTAACGCGAGCGAGAGTGTCATGCAACCGCAAGAGGCTAAACCATTCTCAGTATTCATATTTGACGATGTATCTTGTGAAAATCAAAATACAATAAGGAATTACTTCGCCATGGGTCGACATAACAACATAGATAGCATTTATATTGGTCAAACTTACAGCAAAATACCGAAACAGCTCATTAGAGACAATGCAAACATGTTAATTGTATTTAAACAGGATGAAACCAACCTAAAACACATATATTATGACCATGTAAGTGCGGATATGCCATTTGAACGATTTAAAGAGTTGTGTGGAAAGGCTTGGGCTGAAAAATATGGGTTTTTAACAATTATGAAGGAACAACCGCTAAACAATGGTCGATACAGGATAGGATTTGATAAATTTATACTAATACACTGATCATGATGTAAAACATTCATTGTTGTACAACACGTCTTGCTACAAACATGGTTAACCAAGAAAAGTTAATAAAGGAAATAAAATCACTTAGTGATTCTATTCGAGATAAAAACAGAGCATTAAAATTAGGTATTAGCGAAAGGGAGAAATTTCTTGAATCTACTTTTAAACCTATTACTGAACCCTTGAAACAATTAAACAAAAAATTTGCTAAACCCGTTTTGGAAGGATGTGCAATTGCACCTATTACAAAGTTTGAAAGAGAAGATGTAAAATCAGAAGATTTAGTGATGAAGACCTGGAATCCTCTACATATAGTGGTTTTACCGGTGAAGAACCTGAAAGAGAGCTAGAATCACCAGACTATAGTGGTATAAGAGAATTATATGAAGTAAAAGCTAAAAGAGGACATGAAGATGTATCAACTGCTAGTGAAGAGGAAAAAGAAGAAGAAGCAAGGGAAGGTCCGTCAAACATAAGCTTGTTGGGTGAAAACATTCATAACAAAGGACCTTTAGGAAGGAAATACATGGTAAAAATGTTACTCGGAACAATTCCTAATAAGAATTACCATAGTTATGGAGCGAGATTAACAGAAGATGGTTTAATGATAGGTAATAGCCCGTTAAACGTTGACGAACATGATAATATTGTCATTGGTGATCAAAGGTATAAGGGTACAAAAGGATTATTTGAATTATTATTTGAAAATAAGCCTTCAGTATCGTTAGTGAAAGAAAAAGACATGGAAGCATATAAAAATATTTTGGAACAGACAAATGCATATAGGAGAATGTATTTACCTGACCAACTTCCATTTAGATCTAAGTCTTTAAAATATAGAGAATTTGTATCCAAGTTAATACCAACTAGAAGACAAACAATGCCGTTAACACAAAGAAAACCTGTAAAACGAAGATTTATGGCATCCACTTTAGATGTAAGTGCTCAGGAAAGAAGAAAAAGAAGTAAGTCTGTTACGGGTACAGGTTTAATGAAGAAACTATATAACACAAATGTGATTTATTACAATAATATCAATAAATTGGTGGATAGAATGAAACTAATACATGAAGCTAAAGAAGCGGGTCATACTGGATTGGAAAACGAATGGGTGGCTTTAGTGGATGAACTCCGAAACCGTGGGGTAATCTCACAAAAAATGCGTTACTCACTAGATTACTATTCAGTTGCACCATGAGTGTCGACAAGTTCGGACGTTACTCCTCGGATGGGTTATATTACGCAAATAATTTAAAAAGAGGAGCTGGTTTACCACAAACACCTGATGGGGATTATGATATAACTAATAAAAGGTTAAAAAACATAAAAGATCCCACAGATGAAAACGATGCAATAAATTTAAAAGTATTAAAAGAAAAGATATCACCAACATTAAGACTACAGAAAAACACATATGACGCAGGTAATCATAGAATTGTCAATGTTGGTAAGCCAAATCAAAACGCTGATGCAATAAACAAAGGTTATTTATCATCAGAATTAAAAAATACGTTAAAATTCAATGGAAAAACGTATACTGCTGAAAATAAACGTATATCCAACGTAGATGACCCTAAAGATGCAAAAGACAGCGTAAATAGACGCTATTTACATTCATTAATACCTGAAAAGACAAAAGATGGTTTTTCTTTTTATAAATTTGTTATTAACGATATAGGTTATCCGAAAAATGAAAATGATGCTGTAAATTTAAAATATATAAAAGATCATTGTATTACACGTGATGTAGGAGTTATTGATTGTCTAGGTAATTGTTTAGCGAATGTTAAAGATGGTTCGGCACCATCAGATGGTGCAACAGTGGGTCAAATGAAGGAAACTTTAAAGCAAGAAACATCTGGATTTGTAAAACAGGATCAAGTAGTATCACGGTCGGGTGATGTGTTTGTACAAGGAAATGAAAAGTTTATTTTACTTGAACAAAAAAATAATGTTTGGGATTGCAAAGACATGAAATTATCAAATGCGCAATTAGCTACAAATGCTCATGATGTTCCGATTTTATCACAAGTTTTACATACTAATCCAAACAATTATCATAGAAGTTGGTTGGGTACAAATAGAAGAATAATTGACATATTTCCAGGTATCGATGATTACGATTGTGTTGTAGTAAAACAATCTTTAATATTAGACAAACGAAAAGGTAGTACTTTCAATGCGAAAAATAAGAAAATAGGTAATTTGGCACAAGGAACAGATCCAAAGGATGCTGCAACTGTAGGACAAACATTACAATATGATAGTGCAAATCAAGAGTTTATTTATAATACCAAAAGATTTAAATTAATGGATGTAAATGATTATCAAAATATATTAATTGCAGATCCAAATTCATTTAGCGGATTTAGAAAATTGTCTGGTGAGGAATTTATTCATAAAAATCATGTATTTAGAAATGAAGCAGACAGATCATTAATTAGTGCAGATTTAAAATATTTTAAATGTCCCGGGAATGATGCAAATGTAACTGATGAAGACTAAGAATTTGTATAAAAACTGATATGGGTTAGAAATCGGGACTAATATTATAAAAATGGGTTACACTCTAGAATGTTATTCAGTTGCACCATGAGTGTTGACAAGTTCGGACGGTATTCATCAGATGGATTATATTACTTTAATACTTTAAAAAGAGGTGTTGGATTACCACAAACACCTGATGGAGATTATGATATTAGTAATAAACGGTTAAAAAACATTAATGATCCCACAGATGAAAATGATGCAATAAATTTAAAAGTATTAAAAAAAGAGATAGTACCAACACTGAAATTAGATAAAAACACATATAACGCGGGTAATAATAGAATTTCCAACGTTGGTAAGCCAAATCAAAACGCTGATGCAATAAACAGAGGTTATTTATCATCGGAATTAAAGAATACGTTAAAATTTAATGGAAAAACGTATAATGCTGAAAATCGGCGTATATCCAACGTAGCAGACCCTGTAGATGAAAAAGACAGCATAAATAGACGCTATTTACATTCTATAATACCTGAAAAGACAAAAGATGGGTTTTCTTTTTATAAATTTGTTATTAACGATATAGGTTATCCAAAAAATGAAAATGATGCTGTAAATTTAAAATACATCAAAGATCATTGTATTACACGTGATGTAGGAGTTATTGACTGTCTTGGTAATTGTTTAGCGAATGTAAAAGATGGTTTTGCACCATCAGATGGTGCAACGGTGGGTCAAATGAAGGAAACTTTAAAACAAGAAACCTCCGGTTTTGTGAAACAAAACCAAGTAGTAACACGTCAAGGAGATGTATTTGTACAAGGAAATAAAAAGTTTACTTTACTTGAAGAAAACAATTATGTTTGGGATGGTAAAGGAAAGTTATTGACAAATTTAGGTATTGGTGAAAAGCCTGGTGATGCTGTTACTTATGAACAGATAATACAATTAGAGCCAACTGGAAAAAAATGGTGGAATTGTGATAACAAACGATTAACAAATGTTGCAGACCCTGATTATGCCAATAACGCTGTAACTGTTAATTTTCTTGTTAAAGTAATAGGTAATTTATTATTTGATATGCATAATTATATTGTAGCAGGACAACATAAACCTATTGACGAAAAAATGAGAAATACATGGATTAAACAAGAAATTCTTTATAAATATTTTTTTAATCATAACACACAAAAGTTTAGATCATCAGATTGGGGTACTTTTGATATTTAACTAAATAACACCATATATTACATCATTTATGTGCAACCTGTCATAGAGGTAACACATGGGTTACGCTTTTCAAATATAAAAGACAATCATGGCGTTTCATTACACCAGTCCATATCGAGACACTATACGGAAAGGAGGCGGTATCACGTCCACAGCAATTTCTCTGTTAAGTAAAGCTTTAAATCGTATTCCAGTAGGATCTATCGTAAACAGAGCAATAGACGCTTTACCATACGAATTTCACATACCGGGAGGTTATCAGTATTGCGGACCAGGAACTAAATTGAAAAAACGACTGGAAAGAGGTGATCCAGGCATAAATAAGTTAGATCAGGCTTGTAAAGAACACGATATCGCATATTCCACGTTTACCGATTCAAAAAATAGGTCAATCGCTGATAAAAAGCTAGCGAATATAGCTTGGCAACGAGTAAAGTCTAGTGACGCTAGTATTGCGGAAAAAGCAGCAGCTTTAGCGGTAACAGCAGGTATGAAGGCTAAAACAGCGGTAGGAGGTGGAAAAAGGAGGGGTAAGAATAAAAAAGGATCAACCAAGAGAAAACATGGTGGTAATATTAGACTAAAAAGACGTTCTCCGAGGAAAAATAATAAAAAACCGACAATATGGTCAATGGTAAAAAACGGGGCTGGTCTATACCTAAGACCGTATCGTGCATATTAAATAAAAGCAATCAATTGGTTATACCACATAAAGCGTTGACTAATGTTGAATTATTTAAATATATTTCCTGTTTAAAAATACCATTTTTCCGCGGAGTATTTATGAAAGACAGTTTACCAAAGAAAATATGGAAAAATGAGACTGGAATCGTAAATTTGGATAATACTGAAGGGTCCGGCACCCATTGGGTGTGTTATAAGAAACTAAATAGTAATGTATATTATTTTGATAGTTTTGGAAATTTGCCACCACCTAAAGAACTTTAACATTACTTTAAATCTGCTAAAAACATATATTACAACTATAAAAGAGAACAACCTGATAATACTTCAATATGCGGCCATTTATGTTTGGAATTCCTAGCTAAAAGTATCAGTCACTATTGAGATGTCTTCCTATACGGTATCATTAACAGGAAAATCGTCCACTTTACGAAGTATCCTTTTTCCAGCGTTACGCTTGCAAAAAGGAAGATTTTGGGAGGCAGCACTGTTGGATTTTACAACTTACAACTCTATTCCCAATGTTACGGAAGGTAAAAATAACTTATTGCATTATTATAAAGGAAAAGATGCCAGTGGTAAGTTAACAGACTTAGAAGAGTGCAGTTTACCCACAGGTTCTTATGAAATTGATCATATTAATGAATTTTTGCAAAATAAAATGGGAAAAGACAATATATCGCTAAAAGGTAATAATAATACAATGAAAGCTGAGCTTACTTCAAAATATTATATAGATTTCACTAAGCCAAACTCAATTGGTGATTTATTAGGATTTCCCAAAGATGGAGCAATTTTAGAACCAAATAAAACACATTCCGGTAAACAAACTGTAACAATATTAAAAGTCAATAGTATAGACATAACTTGTAACATTATACAAGGAGCTTACAGAGATGGAGCAAATACTCATATAATACATACTTTTTACCCCAGTGTACCACCTGGATTTAAAATTGTTGAAAAGCCGCAAAACCTGGTATATCTACCTTTGAACACCACTTTCATTTCAGACATCGTGTTGAACGTATTGGATCAAGACGGTAACTTGATAGATTTCCGAGAAGAGCCTATTACGGTTAGATTACATTTAAAATCAACACTTTAATACAAAATCATGGGTTTAACATTTAAAAGCGAACAACCTACGGGAATCCGCATTAGTAGCTCTTCAGCTGTGGAGGAGTTAACACGCGAGAACATTCGTTTCTTAGAGAGAATTGGATTAAAAGTAACCGATAATGGATATACTGGATATAGATCAGGGTCCAACATTCGACGAAACCCTATGGGAAAAAGAATATCACACCCACAACCCTTACACTTCATCAAAATTAAACAATAACGATGAAATTCGTATTCCCATACAAAATCAAGACATTTACACACTACCATGTGAAAGTTACTTGTATATTGAAGGAAAAGTTACTAAAAAGGACGGTACTACTACTGGTACAACAGTTCCATTTATAAATAATCCCATGGCTTTCCTGTTTGATGAAATTAGATATGAAATATCAGGTGTAACAGTTGATTCTACTAAAAAAGTAGGTATTGCAACAACTTTAAAGGGATTAACATCTATATCACCTAACGAAACCAATTTAATACAACCTGCAGGATGGGTTTTACCTGCAAAAGACACAATCACTCCAGATACAAATGGAAATTTTGATTTTCATATTCCGTTACGTTTGTTGCTTGGTTTTGCTGAAGATTATAGGAAAATAATATTAAACGTTAAACAAGAATTAGTTTTGTTGAGATCTTCAAACGATAAAGATATTATTAAAGCTCCAGACGGTACAACAGATGCAACTTTAGAATGGAAATTAACATTAGACAAAATTGTATGGAGAGTTCCACATGTAAAATTAGCTGACGAGCATAGAATGCTACTATTAAGAAAGTTAAAGGCTGATCGTGATATTGTAATTCCTTTTAGAAGTTGGGAATTTCATGAACATCCCAGCTTGCCAACTACGGATCGACACACTTGGACAGTTAAAACATCTAATTATGTGGAACGAGCCAGGTATATTATATTTGGTTTACAAACAGGCAGAAGAGACACCATCACCAAACATGCAGGCCAATTTGATCATTGCAACTTGAAAAATATTAAAGTTTATTTAAATTCACAATTTTTTCCATACGATAATTTAAATGTGTCATTCGCTAATAAAAAGTACAGCATATTGTACGATATGTATGCAAGATTCCAAAGTTCATATTATGGTAAAACGAATGCACCTTTACTATCACCAGAAAAATACTTAGATGGTTACCCTATAGTTGTAATCGATTGTTCTAAACAAAATGAATCGGTAAAATCATCAAGTGTAGATATAAAAATAGAAATGGAATTCAACGCGCCTATATCGGCTAATACAACTGCATACTGTTTAATTCTACATGATAAAATCGTAACATACACACCTTTAACTGGAATTGTTAAAAATGTATTGTAAAAGACCGGTTTTCCTACATTCCAATGCATTCCGCGAGTATAAAAGCAGAGCGTTCAGCTCGCTCCTTATCAGTTTGTTGCCTGTTGTTGTATGGGTAGCATCTTATTCAATATGGCTTCTCCTAGTGGTACACAAGAAAATGTAGTAGATATTGAGAAGGAGATATCCGACTTTTTAGATCTTCAAGGTCAACCGGAGGGAGATGAACACAACGCTTGCGGACAACTCCACGCCAGTAATAATGTTGAGGAAAAAGGTAAAAGAAGAAAGAATGCATACAAGAGGAAAAGGGATATTGAAGATAATATTTCTCCTAACATATTAAGTGAGGTATTCTTGCGAATATTTTACCCAATCTCTTCCAGTTTGGACAAAAGTGTTTTAATCGGTGTTATGAAATCTACAGATTATTCCCCTACTGTAATTTTAACTCATGGACCCAAAATGATTTTGTTTACGGACACTGCTTGGGAATCGTTTATGAAACACTTGCATCTGCTAGAATGCTATTTAAGTAGTAACATGTTTGGAAGAAAGACAAGAGTAGGCCTTTTGGATTCAAATGTGGAAATCGATATTGTTAAACATCGTGGTGATCATCAGTTGCGGTTTAGAGACACAACAAGACATGATAACAAGATTCAACTTAATCGAGAAGAGTTTTTTATTCTAACTTGTGCAACTGAACCAATAACGAGATACTTGAGACAACTGGTGTTTTCAAGTTCAATTATTAAAGATTATCTGGAAGACACTTTGGACAAACAACCGGACGCACCTATATTGTACGGACCTGTAGATACTTCTATATTCAATAGGGTTCCTCATGAAGTACAAATGTGGAGACAATTGGAAAAGTACGCTCAACTACATAAGAAATCAGTAAAACATGAAAAAGAGGAAGAAGAAGGAGGAGAAGAATCAAGTGTTAGTGATGAAAATGAAAACAAGGAAAATGTAAAGATGGAAACCTAAATGACAATTAACTACACAGCAATGGTTAATTTTTAAAACAATATCAAACACTTTGTGGGGTTAGGCCTACCGGGGACGGTGCCCACGTTAAATATACACCAACGCGCCAACAACTGTACGGCCGGGTATAAAAGTCGTACCTACCGTGGTGTGGAAATCAGTTGACCTTTGGACTTCGTCATGAGCAGACGAGTGATCTTCGCAATGGACAAGGAAGAAGAACAAGTAAAGTCCAAACCTGGTATAATTGAGTTCCAAGCGTTTCGGGGTAATGATGATAGATTTATCATAAAAGAACTTGTGTTTTTCGACATCAATACAAGTGTTCCTTATTCGTTTTTTATTTAAACCACCATGTTCTTATTCATCTTTAACCAGTAAAGCCGCTACTACCAACAGATGGATTTCAAAACACTTCCATCATATCGATTGGTATGATGGTTTTACAAGTTACACGGACTTGTATCACATTATGCATCACTTTTCAGACAAGTTTACCAATATTTACACAAAGGGGCTGGAAAAGAAAAGATGGATCGAAGGATTTACTCATGTTCCGGTTAATGATGTGGAATTGGATAAAAATTACAAGTATACGATGGAAAATGTTTGTATTTGTACTAAAAGTCCAGAACATGAAAAAGATAGACATTGCGCTTTAAAAAACGCCTATAAGCTCGCATCTTACCTTCAAAGTGGGGAAATGGGGAGTGGTGGGGGTAACGGGGGTTATATAAGTGAGGAGCAGACCGGGACCTGGCATGAGTATTACTCGAGATTCCGAGACGACAACATCTCCCAGCAAGAATACGAAGAAGACGATCTATATCTCGACCATGGCATCTCACCAGTTCCTGCAAACTTTGGTTGAGCAGTTCAATGCTCACTCCAAATCTACCATACTACCCGTCAAGAAGTGTTCCGAACTTAAAGACGAGAAGCACTACATTATCCACGCCATGAAGAAGATGGAGACTACAATTGGAGAGGCCATCTGCTGCAGTCTTAGCGAGGCACCGTTCACTCCGGGGGATGAGCCCAAATTCCAAGTCTACCTGCCGAAACGGTTCGTCCATCTCCTCCAGAACGAGGATCTGCGCTCCATCCAACCCGGCTGTCTCTACCTGGTTTCCCACGGTTGCACGGGTAGCAATTCCACCGAGTTGACCATCCACATCGCCGACAAGCAGCAGTGTTAGATTTAAGTTTTACTGTTGTAAATATGTTATTGTAACGTTTTATAAATAAATAAACCATAAAAAACAAAAAAATACAAAAGACAAAAAAATGCAACATATCAATATGTGAAGTTTGTCACATATTGATATGTTGCATTTTTTTTTAAACTTCGCGGGTGACCTTGACCTTTGACCTTTGCATTTCACAGTTACCCCCACCACGCTACAAGTCAAACCTGTTTGAATGCAAACACCCCCACCACTTTTTCATATACCTCCAAGCGCTGTGCCTTGGCTTCATTTATACTCCAGCAGCCAACCTAGCAACATCAGGATGTCTCTCAACGTAAGCTGTGCCAGCTATGAGGAGGTGACTATCAAAACACAACAGGAGCTGAATGATTTGTATAAGGAGTTGCAGCTAATGGTGGCAAGAGGCTACCGTATAAATGTGCAAGTCTACGCTTGCAATATACGGAACACCCGGCAGCCAAAGGAAGAGCCTGGACACTCATCGACAGCTTCCTCACCGACGTCCATGAAGACCGAGCCGGACAACTTGGATTACTTCAGCTGACTAGCAGTTGTATTTCTTGTTCTAACCATTGTAGAATATGTTTATTTTTTCATTATATTAAAGAAGTAAAAGAGCAAAAACACCTATCTTGTTACTGACATATTAGCTCAGTAACAAGATAGGTTTTTTTTAAAACACAATTTGAATGACCTTGAAACTTCCCCCTCTACTGCTTTGCTACCCCCACCACTTCACTATTGGTGTACATGGCACATCACGATTAGAAACCTCATTCCATCTTCAACAGCCAAACCGACAACATCAACAATGGCAAACCTACCAACAGATGAAAGATGTCCTCACGCATGCTGCGACTTCATCCACGAGTTAGAGAAGAGGATGCAAGAGAGGGAGATAAGAAGAAAGCAGATCCACTCAGAAAATATCATGATAGTCAACGGCTATCTTTTATTGTTCGGCCTTATTATGGTTGTACTTTTCATACTATATGGTATAGTCACATGTGTCGGCAAGGTTGCAGAAGAAAACGCCCGCCACCATCAGTTGGAAAGTTTCAATGTTACTTTGTAGGTTTTCCTTTTTTTTAAAAAACTCCGTTTGGATGACCTTGAAACTTCCCCCACCACTTCACCATGTTCCTGCATGAGTATCACATCACCCGTCATTCCTTGTTCGACAAGCAACCATGGCGGACAACACCATCAGCCAAGCTGACTCCACTACTGATGTTGGAACGACCTTGAACTTTCCCCTCCACTCCTTCCTTTTTTAAAACCCAATTTTAAATGACCTTGAAATTTCCCCCTCTACTTTTCGATAATGTTACAACTGACTGCAGCTCACCTCATTCCTTGCTTAGCTGCCATGGCGGAAAGAACTCTTTCTCAAGTTGACTCCACTACGGACGAAGCATTTCCCTTGCGGTGGACTGTTCATTTACAGGATGCGACAGAAGTGGAAGTCTTGTATCAAAAATTACTCAATGTATTCAACGGGAACCCTAGACCTCTTGAATGTAGAATGGATTTGAATTTTGATGCAACCAGGGTCGGCACAGAACCTTCAACTTCAAGCCAGCCTCAGCAACGAGATTTTACACATTTATACACTCCAATATCACCGGAAGATGTAACTGTCTGCGAGGCTGACTCAACTACACGTTATGTTCAGCCAAAGCCTTGGGTGTTGATTATTAACAATGTGTACAAAGTGGAATTGGTATGTAATAGATTGAAGGAGTTGATGGTACAAGATCCCGGCCTGCGCTTTCAAATAGATATACATTTCATCTGGAGAGCACCTGCACGGGGCTCTTCGTCTGACAGCTCTCCAAGTACGACGGACGAGGAGGACGACTAGTCATCTTTTTTTAAAACTCTGTTTGAATGACCTTGACCTTTCCCCCTCCACTGAGTTTATTTAAGGTGCACTCTCACTGACTACAGCATTATTTCATTGCGCACCTTCACCGCAGCAACATGGAAAGTCAACTCAACTACTGTTGCGAACAGAAATGTTTTTCATGGCCAAATGACTCAACTTGGCATACCGAAGCACTCACTATCAATGAAATCGCTATAGACTCAAAAGAGTAGTCTTTCTACTCTTTGACTTTTTTAAAACTCCGTTTGAATGACCTTGAAATTTCCCCCACCACTTCCCCATATATCTAGAGTACGCAGGGCCTGGAGGTCAGTCGCTCGGCAGCTGTCGTAGGGTGCACATCCGTGTTGTGCAGTCTGCTGTGCAGTTTTAATTTTAACCAGTTCAAGGTCACCACACTTGAACTCTGGCGAAAACGTCAAGCTGTTAAACACAATCCTAAGCCCCAGGTTCACAGTCGACCTCAAGGTCATCACACTTTAACATGTAAATTTAAGGTAGCACCGAAACGGTGCTACCTGGCTTGACATTTTCGAGTTTCCCGAGGTCTTCGCAGTTCCCCCCACCACTTCCCATATACCTAGAGTGCGCGGGGCCGGACAGTCAGTCGCTCGGTGTCTGTCGTAGGGTGCACATCGCGGTTGCAGTAATGGTTAAAGTAAGGCTTTTGGGCCAGTTCAAGGTCACCCGAGCGGTGTCACATGACGGTTTAGGCAGAGTCACGTTGCAAACTTCAGGTTTCCTCAGCACTTTTGCTGTTTCTCATCTAATTTCGCTCCAAGTCGTCAAGGTCACGGTAACCTAACTGAAACTCGGAGCATAGTGTGAGAAACAGCAAAGGTGCCAAAAAATTTTAGGTTTCAGCGTGACCTTGACCTTTGTGACATCGATGACGTCATCTTGGTGACGTAAGGGGTGATGACGTCATCAGCACGTCATTTCTGTGACGTCATGGGTGTGACGTCATGGATGTGACGTCATTGGTGATGACGTCATCAATGATGCAATCGATGACGTCATCGATGAGGTCATTGACCTCGATGACGTCATCGATGACGTCATCGCTCGGGTGACCTTGAACTGGCCCAAAAGCCTTACTTTTGCACTACTAGTATGCATTGACATAATGTTAGTGGACACTGTATTAACGTGCTATACACTGCAGACATGGACTTATTATGTGGTTTGTCACTCCCCACTGTCTAATGTGGTGGTTGTGATGTTGACATTGACACGAGATTCAGTAGGCAGTGGACACTGTATTGACGTGCTATACACTGCAGACATGGACTCATTATGTGGTGTGTCACTCCCCACTGTCTAATGTGGTGGTTATGATGTTGACATTGACACGAGATCCAGTAGGCAGTGGACACTGTATTGACGTGCTATACACTGCAGACATGGACTCATTATGTGGTTTGTCACTCCCCACTGTCTAATGTGGTGGTTATGATGTTGACATTGACACGAGATCCAGTAGGCAGTGGACACTGTATTGACGTGCTATACACTGCAGACATGGACTCATTATGTGGTGTGTCACTCCCCACTGTCCAATGTGGTGGTTGTAATGTTGATATTGACACGAGATTCAGTAGGCAGTGGACACTGTATTGACGTGCTATACACTGCAGACGTGTAGTGATGTTGGACTCATTATGTGGTGTGTCACTCCCCACTGTCTAATGTGCTAGTTATGATGTTGACATTGACACGAGATCCAGTAGGCAGTGGACACTGTATTGACGTGATATACACTGCAGACATGGACTCATTATGTGGTTTGTCACTCCCCACTGTCTAATGTGGTGGTTGTGATGTTGACATTGACACGAGTTTCAGTAGGCAGTAACAGTGGACACTGTATTGACGGTGCTATACACTGCAGTCATGGACTCATTATGTGGTGTGTCACTCCCCACTGTCTAATGTGGTGGTTATGATGTTGACATTGACACGAGATCCAGTAGGCAGTGGACACTGTATTGACGTGCTATACACTGCAGACATGGACACATTATGTGGTGTGTCACTCCCCACTGTCTAATGTGGTGGTTATGATGTTGACATTGACACGAGATCCAGTAGGCAGTGGACACTGTATTGACGTGCTATACACTGCAGACATGGACTCATTATGTGGTGTGTCACTCCCCACTGTCTAATGTGCTGGTTATGATGTTGACATTGACACGAGATCCAGTAGGCAGTGGACACTGTATTGACGTGCTATACACTGCAGACATGGACTCATTATGTGGTTTGTCACTCCCCACTGTCTAATGTGGTGGTTATGATGTTGACATTGACACGAGATCCAGTAGGCAGTGGACACTGTATTGACGTGCTATACACTGCAGACATGGACTCATTATGTGGTGTGTCACTCCCCACTGTCTAATGTGCTAGTTATGATGTTGACATTGACACGAGATCCAGTAGGCAGTGATAGTGATCACTGTATTGACGTGCTATACACTGCAGACATGGACTCATTATGTGGTGTGTCACTCCCCACTGTCTAATGTGCTCGTTATGATGTTGACATTGACACGAGATCCAGTAGGCAGTGGACACTGTATTGACGTGCTATACACTGCAGACATGGACTCATTATATGGTGTGTCACTCCCCACTGTCTAATGTGGTGGTTATGATGTTGACATTGACACGAGATCCAGTAGGCTGTGGACACTGTATTGACGTGCTATACACTGCAGACATGGACTCATTATGTGGTGTGTCACTCCCCACTGTCTAATGTGCTAGTTATGATGTTGACATTGACACGAGATCCAGTAGGCAGTGGACACTGTATTGACGTGATATACACTGCAGACATGGACTCATTATGTGGTGTGTCACTCCCCACTGTCTAATGTGCTAGTTATGATGTTGACATTGACACGAGATCCAGTAGGCAGTGGACACTGTATTGACGTACTATACACTGCAGACATGGACTCATTATGTAGTTTATCACTCCCCACTGTCTAATGTGGTGGTTATGATGTTGACATTGACACGAGATCCAGTAGGCAGTGGACACTGTATTGACGTGCTATACACTGCAGACATGGACTCATTATGTGGTGTGTCACTCCCCACTGTCTAATGTGGTGGTTATGATGTTGACATTGACACGAGATACAGTAGGCAGTGGACACTGTATTGACGTGCTATACACTGCAGACATGGACTCATTATGTGGTGTGTCACTCCCCACTGTCTAATGTGCTGGTTATGATGTTGACATTGACACGAGATCCAGTAGGCAGTGGACACTGTATTGACGTGCTATACACTGCAGACATGGACTCATTATGTGGTGTGTCACTCCCCACTGTCTAATGTGCTAGTTATGATGTTGACATTGACACGAGATCCAGTAGGCAGTGGACACTGTATTGACGTGCTATACACTGCAGACATGGACTCATTATGTGGTGTGTCACTCCCCACTGTCTAATGTGGTGGTTATGATGTTGACATTGACACGAGATCCAGTAGGCAGTGGACACTGTATTGACGTGCTATACACTGCAGACATGGACTCATTATGTGGTGTGTCACTCCCCACTGTCTAATGTGGTGGTTATGATGTTGACATTGACACGAGATCCAGTAGGCAGTGGACACTGTATTGACGTGCTATACACTGCAGACATGGACTCATTATGTGGTTTGTCACTCCCCACTGTCTAATGTGGTGGTTATGATGTTGACATTGACACGAGATCCAGTAGGCAGTGGACACTGTATTGACGTGCTATACACTGCAGACATGGACTCATTATGTGGTGTGTCACTCCCCACTGTCTAATGTGCTAGTTATGATGTTGACATTGACACGAGATCCAGTAGGCAGTGATAGTGATCACTGTATTGACGTGCTATACACTGCAGACATGGACTCATTATGTGGTGTGTCACTCCCCACTGTCTAATGTGCTCGTTATGATGTTGACATTGACACGAGATCCAGTAGGCAGTGGACACTGTATTGACGTGCTATACACTGCAGACATGGACTCATTATATGGTGTGTCACTCCCCACTGTCTAATGTGGTGGTTATGATGTTGACATTGACACGAGATCCAGTAGGCAGTGGACACTGTATTGACGTGCTATACACTGCAGACATGGACTCATTATGTGGTGTGTCACTCCCCACTGTCTAATGTGCTAGTTATGATGTTGACATTGACACGAGATCCAGTAGGCAGTGGACACTGTATTGACGTGATATACACTGCAGACATGGACTCATTATGTGGTGTGTCACTCCCCACTGTCTAATGTGCTAGTTATGATGTTGACATTGACACGAGATCCAGTAGGCAGTGGACACTGTATTGACGTACTATACACTGCAGACATGGACTCATTATGTAGTTTATCACTCCCCACTGTCTAATGTGGTGGTTATGATGTTGACATTGACACGAGATCCAGTAGGCAGTGGACACTGTATTGACGTGCTATACACTGCAGACATGGACTCATTATGTGGTGTGTCACTCCCCACTGTCTAATGTGGTGGTTATGATGTTGACATTGACACGAGATACAGTAGGCAGTGGACACTGTATTGACGTGCTATACACTGCAGACATGGACTCATTATGTGGTGTGTCACTCCCCACTGTCTAATGTGCTGGTTATGATGTTGACATTGACACGAGATCCAGTAGGCAGTGGACACTGTATTGACGTGCTATACACTGCAGACATGGACTCATTATGTGGTGTGTCACTCCCCACTGTCTAATGTGCTAGTTATGATGTTGACATTGACACGAGATCCAGTAGGCAGTGGACACTGTATTGACGTGCTATACACTGCAGACATGGACTCATTATGTGGTGTGTCACTCCCCACTGTCTAATGTGGTGGTTATGATGTTGACATTGACACGAGATCCAGTAGGCAGTGGACACTGTATTGACGTGCTATACACTGCAGACATGGACTCATTATGTGGTGTGTCACTCCCCACTGTCTAATGTGCTAGTTATGATGTTGACATTGACACGAGATCCAGTAGGCAGTAGACACTGTATTGACGTGCTATACACTGCAGACATGGACTCATTATGTGGTGTGTCACTCCCCACTGTCTAATGTGCTAGTTATGATGTTGACATTGACACGAGATCCAGTAGGCAGTGGACACTGTATTGACGTGATATACACTGCAGACATGGACTCATTATGTGGTTTGTCACTCCCCACTGTCTAATGTGGTGGTTGTGATGTTGACATTGACACGAGTTTCAGTAGGCAGTAACAGTGGACACTGTATTGACGGTGCTATACACTGCAGTCATGGACTCATTATGTGGTGTGTCACTCCCCACTGTCTAATGTGGTGGTTATGATGTTGACATTGACACGAGATCCAGTAGGCAGTGGACACTGTATTGACGTGCTATACACTGCAGACATAGACTCATTATGTGGTGTGTCACTCCCCACTGTCTAATGTGGTGGTTATGATGTTGACATTGACACGAGATCCAGTAGGCAGTGGACACTGTATTGACGTGCTATACACTGCAGACATGGACTCATTATGTGGTGTGTCACTCCCCACTGTCTAATGTGGTGGTTATGATGTTGACATTGACACGAGATCCAGTAGGCAGTGGACACTGTATTGACGTGCTATACACTGCAGACATGGACTCATTATGTGGTTTGTCACTCCCCACTGTCTAATGTGGTGGTTATGATGTTGACATTGACACGAGATCCAGTAGGCAGTGGACACTGTATTGACGTGCTATACACTGCAGACATGGACTCATTATGTGGTGTGTCACTCCCCACTGTCCAATGTGGTGGTTGTAATGTTGATATTGACACGAGATTCAGTAGGCAGTGATAGTGATCACTGTATTGACGTGCTATACACTGCAGACATGGACTCATTATGTGGTGTGTCACTCCCCACTGTCTAATGTGCTCGTTATGATGTTGACATTGACACGAGATCCAGTAGGCAGTGGACACTGTATTGACGTGCTATACACTGCAGACATGGACTCATTATGTGGTGTGTCACTCCCCACTGTCTAATGTGGTGGTTGTGATGTTGACATTGACACGAGATACAGTAGGCAGTGGACACTGTATTGACGTGCTATACACTGCAGACATGGACTCATTATGTGGTGTGTCACTCCCCACTGTCTAATGTGCTCGTTATGATGTTGACATTGACACGAGATCCAGTAGGCAGTGGACACTGTATTGACGTGCTATACACTGCAGACATGGACTCATTATGTGGTGTGTCACTCCCCACTGTCTAATGTGGTGGTTATGATGTTGACATTGACACGAGATCCAGTAGGCAGCGGACACTGTATTGACGTGCTATACACTGCAGACATGGACTCATTATGTGGTGTGTCACTCCCCACTGTCTAATGTGCTAGTTATGATGTTGACATTGACACGAGATCCAGTAGGCAGTGGACACTGTATTGACGTACTATACACTGCAGACATGGACTCATTATGTAGTTTATCACTCCCCACTGTCTAATGTGGTGGTTATGATGTTGACATTGACACGAGATCCAGTAGGCAGTGGACACTGTATTGACGTGCTATACACTGCAGACATGGACTCATTATGTGGTGTGTCACTCCCCACTGTCTAATGTGGTGGTTATGATGTTGACATTGACACGAGATACAGTAGGCAGTGGACACTGTATTGACGTGCTATACACTGCAGACATGGACTCATTATGTGGTGTGTCACTCCCCACTGTCTAATGTGCTGGTTATGATGTTGACATTGACACGAGATCCAGTAGGCAGTGGACACTGTATTGACGTGCTATACACTGCAGACATGGACTCATTATGTGGTGTGTCACTCCCCACTGTCTAATGTGCTAGTTATGATGTTGACATTGACACGAGATCCAGTAGGCAGTGGACACTGTATTGACGTGCTATACACTGCAGACATGGACTCATTATGTGGTGTGTCACTCCCCACTGTCTAATGTGGTGGTTATGATGTTGACATTGACACGAGATCCAGTAGGCAGTGGACACTGTATTGACGTGCTATACACTGCAGACATGGACTCATTATGTGGTGTGTCACTCCCCACTGTCTAATGTGCTAGTTATGATGTTGACATTGACACGAGATCCAGTAGGCAGTAGACACTGTATTGACGTGCTATACACTGCAGACATGGACTCATTATGTGGTGTGTCACTCCCCACTGTCTAATGTGCTAGTTATGATGTTGACATTGACACGAGATCCAGTAGGCAGTGGACACTGTATTGACGTGATATACACTGCAGACATGGACTCATTATGTTGTTTGTCACTCCCCACTGTCTAATGTGGTGGTTGTGATGTTGACATTGACACGAGTTTCAGTAGGCAGTAACAGTGGACACTGTATTGACGGTGCTATACACTGCAGTCATGGACTCATTATGTGGTGTGTCACTCCCCACTGTCTAATGTGGTGGTTATGATGTTGACATTGACACGAGATCCAGTAGGCAGTGGACACTGTATTGACGTGCTATACACTGCAGACATAGACTCATTATGTGGTGTGTCACTCCCCACTGTCTAATGTGGTGGTTATGATGTTGACATTGACACGAGATCCAGTAGGCAGTGGACACTGTATTGACGTGCTATACACTGCAGACATGGACTCATTATGTGGTGTGTCACTCCCCACTGTCTAATGTGGTGGTTATGATGTTGACATTGACACGAGATCCAGTAGGCAGTGGACACTGTATTGACGTGCTATACACTGCAGACATGGACTCATTATGTGGTTTGTCACTCCCCACTGTCTAATGTGGTGGTTATGATGTTGACATTGACACGAGATCCAGTAGGCAGTGGACACTGTATTGACGTGCTATACACTGCAGACATGGACTCATTATGTGGTGTGTCACTCCCCACTGTCCAATGTGGTGGTTGTAATGTTGATATTGACACGAGATTCAGTAGGCAGTGATAGTGATCACTGTATTGACGTGCTATACACTGCAGACATGGACTCATTATGTGGTGTGTCACTCCCCACTGTCTAATGTGCTCGTTATGATGTTGACATTGACACGAGATCCAGTAGGCAGTGGACACTGTATTGACGTGCTATACACTGCAGACATGGACTCATTATGTGGTGTGTCACTCCCCACTGTCTAATGTGGTGGTTATGATGTTGACATTGACACGAGATCCAGTAGGCAGCGGACACTGTATTGACGTGCTATACACTGCAGACATGGACTCATTATGTGGTGTGTCACTCCCCACTGTCTAATGTGCTAGTTATGATGTTGACATTGACACGAGATCCAGTAGGCAGTGGACACTGTATTGACGTGATATACACTGCAGACATGGACTCATTATGTGGTGTGTCACTCCCCACTGTCTAATGTGGTGGTTATGATGTTGACATTGACACGAGATCCAGTAGGCAGTGGACACTGTATTAACGTACTATACACTGCAGACATGGACTCATTATGTGGTTTATCACTCCCCACTGTCTAATGTGGTGGTTATGATGTTGACATTAACACGAGATCGAGTAGGCAGTGGACACTGTATTGACGTGATATACACTGCAGACATGGACTCATTATGTGGTGTGTCTCTCCCCACTGTCTAATGTGGTGGTTATGATGTTGACATTGACACGAGATACAGTAGGCAGTGGACACTGTATTGACGTGCTATACACTGCAGACATGGACTCATTATGTGGTGTGTCACTCCCCACTGTCTAATGTGGTGGTTATGATGTTGACATTGACACGAGATACAGTAGGCAGTGGACACTGTATTGACGTGCTATACACTGCAGACATGGACTCATTATGTGGTGTGTCACTCCCCACTGTCTAATGTGCTGGTTATGATGTTGACATTGACACGAGATCCAGTAGGCAGTGATAGTGATCACTGTATTGACGTGCTATACACTGCAGACATGGACTCATTATGTGGTGTGTCACTCCCCACTGTCTAATGTGCTGGTTATGATGTTGACATTGACACGAGATCCAGTAGGCAGTGGACACTGTATTGACGTGATATACACTGCAGACATGGACTCATTATGTGGTGTGTCACTCCCCACTGTCTAATGTGGTGATTATGATGTTGACATTGACACGAGATCCAGTAGGCAGTGGACACTGTATTGACGTGCTATACACTGCAGACATGGACTCATTATGTGGTGTGTCACTCCCCACTGTCCAATGTGGTGGTTGTAATGTTGATATTGACACGAGATTCAGTAGGCAGTGATAGTGATCACTGTATTGACGTGCTATACACTGCAGACATGGACTCATTATGTGGTGTGTCACTCCCCACTGTCTAATGTGCTCGTTATGATGTTGACATTGACACGAGATCCAGTAGGCAGTGGACACTGTATTGACGTGCTATACACTGCAGACATGGACTCATTATGTGGTGTGTCACTCCCCACTGTCTAATGTGGTGGTTATGATGTTGACATTGACACGAGATCCAGTAGGCAGTGGACACTGTATTGACGTGCTATACACTGCAGACATGGACTCATTATGTGGTTTGTCACTCCCCACTGTCTAATGTGGTGGTTGTGATGTTGACATTGACACGAGATCCAGTAGGCAGTGGACACTGTATTGACGTGCTATACACTGCAGACATGGACTCATTATGTGGTGTGTCACTCCCCACTGTCCAATGTGGTGGTTGTAATGTTGATATTGACACGAGATTCAGTAGGCAGTGATAGTGATCACTGTATTGACGTGCTATACATTCCAGACATGGACTCATTATGTGGTGTGTCACTCCCCACTGTCTAATGTGCTCGTTATGATGTTGACATTGACACGAGATCCAGTAGGCAGTGGACACTGTATTGACGTGCTATACACTGCAGACATGGACTCATTATGTGGTGTGTCACTCCCCACTGTCTAATGTGGTGGTTATGATGTTGACATTGACACGAGATCCAGTAGGCAGTGGACACTGTATTGACGTGCTATACACTGCAGACATGGACTCATTATGTGGTGTGTCACTCCCCACTGTCTAATGTGCTAGTTATGATGTTGACATTGACACGAGATCCAGTAGGCAGTGGACACTGTATTGACGTGCTATACACTGCAGACATGGACTCATTATGTGGTTTGTCACTCCCCACTGTCTAATGTGGTGGTTATGATGTTGACATTGACACGAGATCCAGTAGGCAGTGACAACTGTATTGACGTACTATACACTGCAGACATGGACTCATTATGTGGTTTATCACTCCCCACTGTCTAATGTGGTGGTTATGATGTTGACATTGACACGAGATCCAGTAGGCAGTGGACACTGTATTGACGTGCTATACACTGCAGACATGGACTCATTATGTGGTGTGTCTCTCCCCACTGTCTAATGTGGTGGTTATGATGTTGACATTGACACGAGATACAGTAGGCAGTGGACACTGTATTGACGTGCTATACACTGCAGACATGGACTCATTATGTGGTGTGTCACTCCCCACTGTCTAATGTGGTGGTTATGATGTTGACATTGACACGAGATACAGTAGGCAGTGGACACTGTATTGACGTGCTATACACTGCAGACATGGACTCATTATGTGGTGTGTCACTCCCCACTGTCTAATGTGCTGGTTATGATGTTGACATTGACACGAGATCCAGTAGGCAGTGATAGTGATCACTGTATTGACGTGCTATACACTGCAGACATGGACTCATTATGTGGTGTGTCACTCCCCACTGTCTAATGTGCTGGTTATGATGTTGACATTGACACGAGATCCAGTAGGCAGAGGACACTGTATTGACGTGATATACACTGCAGACATGGACTCATTATGTGGTGTGTCACTCCCCACTGTCTAATGTGGTGATTATGATGTTGACATTGACACGAGATCCAGTAGGCAGTGGACACTGTATTGACGTGCTATACACTGCAGACATGGACTCATTATGTGGTGTGTCACTCCCCACTGTCTAATGTGCTCGTTATGATGTTGACATTGACACGAGATCCAGTAGGCAGTGGACACTGTATTGACGTGCTATACACTGCAGACATGGACTCATTATGTGGTGTGTCACTCCCCACTGTCTAATGTGGTGGTTATGATGTTGACATTGACACGAGATCCAGTAGGCAGTGGACACTGTATTGACGTGCTATACACTGCAGACATGGACTCATTATGTGGTGTGTCACTCCCCACTGTCTAATGTGCTAGTTATGATGTTGACATTGACACGAGATCCAGTAGGCAGTGGACACTGTATTGACGTGATATACACTGCAGACATGGACTCATTATGTGGTGTGTCACTCCCCACTGTCTAATGTGGTGGTTATGATGTTGACATTGACACGAGATCCAGTAGGCAGTGGACACTGTATTGACGTACTATACACTGCAGACATGGACTCATTATGTGGTTTATCACTCCCCACTGTCTAATGTGGTGGTTATGATGTTGACATTGACACGAGATCCAGTAGGCAGTGGACACTGTATTGACGTGCTATACACTGCAGACATGGACTCATTATGTGGTGTGTCTCTCCCCACTGTCTAATGTGGTGGTTATGATGTTGACATTGACACGAGATACAGTAGGCAGTGGACACTGTATTGACGTGCTATACACTGCAGACATGGACTCATTATGTGGTGTGTCACTCCCCACTGTCTAATGTGGTGGTTATGATGTTGACATTGACACGAGATACAGTAGGCAGTGGACACTGTATTGACGTGCTATACACTGCAGACATGGACTCATTATGTGGTGTGTCACTCCCCACTGTCTAATGTGCTGGTTATGATGTTGACATTGACACGAGATCCAGTAGGCAGTGATAGTGATCACTGTATTGACGTGCTATACACTGCAGACATGGACTCATTATGTGGTGTGTCACTCCCCACTGTCTAATGTGCTGGTTATGATGTTGACATTGACACGAGATCCAGTAGGCAGTGGACACTGTATTGACGTGATATACACTGCAGACATGGACTCATTATGTGGTGTGTCACTCCCCACTGTCTAATGTGGTGGTTATGATGTTGACATTGACACGAGATACAGTAGGCAGTGGACACTGTATTGACGTGCTATACACTGCAGACATGGACTCATTATGTGGTGTGTCACTCCCCACTGTCTAATGTGGTGGTTGTAATGTTGACATTGACACGAGATTCAGTAGGCAGTGGACACTGTATTGACGTGCTATACACTGCAGACATGGACTCATTATGTGGTGTGTCACTCCCCACTGTCTAATGTGGTGGTTATGATGTTGACATTGACACGAGATACAGTAGGCAGTTGACACTGTATTGACGTGCTATACACTGCAGACATGGACTCATTATGTGGTGTGTCACTCCCCACTGTCTAATGTGCTGGTTATGATGTTGACATTGACACGAGATCCAGTAGGCAGTGGACACTGTATTGACGTGATATACACTGCAGACATGGACTCATTATGTGGTGTGTCACTCCCCACTGTCTAATGTGGTGATTATGATGTTGACATTGACACGAGATTCAGTAGGCAGTGGACACTGTTTTGACGTGCTATACACTGCAGACATGGACTCATTATGTGGTGTGTCACTCCCCACTGTCTAATGTGGTGGTAGTAATGTTGACATTGACACGAGATTCAGTAGGCAGTGATAGTGATCACTGTATTGACGTGCTATACACTGCAGACATGGACTCATTATGTGGTGTGTCACTCCCCACTGTCTAATGTGCTGGTTATGATGTTGACATTGACACGAGATTCAGTAGGCAGTGGACACTGTTTTGACGTGCTATACACTGCAGACATGGACTCATTATGTGGTGTGTCACTCCCCACTGTCTAATGTGGTGGTAGTAATGTTGACATTGACACGAAATTCAGTAGGCAGTGATAGTGATCACTGTATTGACGTGCTATACACTGCAGACATGGACTCATTATGTGGTGTGTCACTCCCCACTGTCTAATGTGGTGGTTATGATGTTGACATTGACACGAGATACAGTAGGCAGTGGACACTGTATTGACGTGCTATACACTGCAGACATGGACTCATTATGTGGTGTGTCACTCCCCACTGTCTAATGTGGTGGTTATGATGTTGACATTGACACGAGATACAGTAGGCAGTGGACACTGTATTGACGTGCTATACACTGCAGACATGGACTCATTATGTGGTGTGTCACTCCCCACTGTCTAATGTGCTGGTTATGATGTTGACATTGACACGAGATCCAGTAGGCAGTGGACACTGTATTGACGTGATATACACTGCAGACATGGACTCATTATGTGGTGTGTCACTCCCCACTGTCTAATGTGGTGATTATGATGTTGACATTGACACGAGATCCAGTAGGCAGTGGACACTGTATTGACGTGCTATACACTGCAGACATGGACTCATTATGTGGTGTGTCACTCCCCACTGTCTAATGTGCTGGTTATGATGTTGACATTGACACGAGATCCAGTAGGCAGTGGACACTGTATTGACGTGCTATACACTGCAGACATGGACTCATTATGTGGTGTGTCACTCCCCACTGTTTAATGTGGTGGTTATGATGTTGACATTGACACGAGATACAGTAGGCAGTGACAGTCAGTGGTCAATGTATTGACGTGCTATACACTGCAGACGTGGACTCATTATGTGGTTTGTCACTCCCTATTGTCTAATGTGGTGGTTGTGATGTTGACATTGACACGAGATTTAGTAGGCAGTGACAGTCAGTGGACACTATATTGACGTGCTATACACTGCAGACATGGACTCATTATGTGGTTTGTCACTCCCCACTGTCTAATGTGGTGGTTGTGATGTTGACATTGACACGAGATTTAGTAGGCAGTGACAGTCAGTGGACACTGCATTGACGTGATATTTACTGCTGACATGTACTTATTTATTGTGTTTTTTTTTTTTTTTTTAGATAGAGACAGTAAAACTACAAATACGCATACAGGTGGCCAACATGTACTGTGGGGCTCCCCTAAGAAGTGTGGTATCCACTAATAAACCTCCCCTACCTTTAGTACTATAACCTTTATCACATTACGTCAGAGTAGACTTAAATCAGGCATACGCCCGTGAGCTCGCTCCTTATCCAGCCACTCGGTCAAAGGATCTGGGACTCTTCACGGTCCAGATAGTTTTTCTTTTCTAGGATCTAGGATTATGCCCCGGACGACCTGTGATAATACAATCCCAGTTTCCCCCTTCCTGCATTATCTTTTGGCAGACTTTTTTCACCAAAAAAAAGAGAAAAAACCTACGTTTTTAACTCATTGTGTGATTAGGCACTCCCCACTGTCTAATGTGGTGGTTGTAATGTTGACATTGAGACGAAATTCAGTAGGCGGTGAGTCTGAGTGTTCCAAGTTTTTTTTTCAACACATAAATAATGAACATAGTGCTTATACGTTGATTTTTTAAAGTATAACAACCAATGAAATTAATAAACTGTATATAGATTGAAAAATACTAGATAATTTAATGTTGGGCAAACGATATGTGTCATTTAACTCACAATTCCCCTGGTTTCCATGACAACCCCTACACTTACCATTGTTACCCTTTTTGATGAGTGTTGTGAGTTATATCAATGGACTTGTTCACGTTCATTCACCGCATCCACCGCAACCGGGATTTAGATGGTCACGTGACAAATCCCAATGGCCACGTGATAAATCCCGGTGGATCCTGGTGACGTCATTTTGCTTGCCGTCTTATGAACCCACCGGGATTTTGATTGTTGACGTTCACGTGCTAACCACAAAAATCCACCGCATCCCGGTTGCGGTGGATTGCGGTGGGAGAAAGTGAACCCGACCAGTATGTATCTAGAATAAACCGAGGTAGGTGACACCAACAGCTGATTGAAGCGGGTCCTGCACCTTTGCCGTCATGTTGTTTCTCTTGACATATGAGTGATTTGCTTGGAATATTTTAAGTGCTGCACCTTTGACGACATCGAGTTAGTTATTGTTTTTGTTGATGTCACCTACCTCCTTCTCCTTCTAGGTTTCTTGAGTTATATCATGGAGCTTAAAAAATCACCAATTATAGTTGAAAACACCTGACTTTGTTGTTTTTCTACAATTTTGGTTTAAATGTCTATGATCAAGTACTTTGTAAAGAATAGAGAATACCGATCAAGGATGACGTCAATACTGTATCGTTATCAGTTTTAGTGGTTCCAAATTTATTTTTTATCAAGCAAAACATTCCTTTTGATGTTCATGTGCCTGATCAGTACTACTAAGCTATTGCTATTGAAATGTATTAGTTTACTAAGAAATTGCTAGTTTCGGCATACACTAGCTACAAAGGACAGATTTATATTATTAATACCATACAATTATTTCGTTATAGGCTTCAATATAGGCCTACTTTTTGAAAAAGGCTTTATATCATACAACGTAGATACAACTTAGATATTGTTAATATCTAATATTGTTACTTGATATTGTTAAACACAAAAATAAAATAAAATGTGATGTAGAAACATCCATTCCTTGTAAAATTTTTCTTGGCGTATATTATTTATACAAACAATCTTTGAGAGCATCTTTCAGAAAACTATTTACTATTCACAATCCCCTCAACTTTCCTGACAACAAAACTGTATAAGTGACTCTGAAGGCTATGGGGTGGGGGAGCATTGTTGCAGAATGGTGTAGGGGTGGGGGGTGGCATCAGCTGTTTCCAAAGACCACACCAGGTGCCGCCACTGCAGTATGGTACCACACGAACATCGCTGTGGATAATTTATGTGCCAGTAAATAAAATGTCAAATCACGCCATACTCTGTGTACTAAACTAATTTGAGAAATCATTTTAAAATTAATCGTGATATTACTTTGTGGCTAAGTTGAGTTGAAAATATAGGAAGTTATAAACAGTGTATTATGCTATAATTAAATCTAGAACTCAAATGAAATAGTAAAGTTTGTACTTAATTATGATTAATAATAATTAATTAATTATTTTATGTTGATCAACTAAGACTATTAATTAATGATGATATCCAACAACTGGTTGACGTTAGATAGTAAAGACATTGGTTTTGATCGTACCCCGTCAAAACGTTAAAAAATGTTCAATCGACAAAACCAAATAAAAAATTATGAATTTTTAGTAATAGTAAAGCTAACCCATTTGATGTCCAGGAAAACTCTATTCAGTAAGGAAATCGGTCCTTACAAGTTATACAGATATAGAAAAAATTTTTCGTTACGATTAATTTTGAAGTCAAGGACAATCGAAAAATTAAATGTGTTTGAGCTTCACCACATTAACCCTCAAAGTACCGGGAAGGAGTTTAAACATGAGCGAGCATAGTTGATGTTTGAAAAATTTGTTGTTAATAGGATCACTAAATGACGTAGGGAGTGAATATGATATATTAATAGACCGTCTAAGTACCTTACTCTTAACATGGAAATGGGTTTTAACAAATAGATGTTAATTTAAACACACTAATCGAATTATATAATTTGCAAACAAGTTCGTTCAGTTTAACACTTACTTTAGAAAATTAGTAAATGAACGGTAACAGAAAATTTATTAATGGTGGTAACAACCACCAAGACCGAAGAATAGTAGTTGTTTTCGATCAGGGAATGTTGTTTATGAGTAAAGTGTAGACTATTTGCCGTCGTAACTTGTCATCATGCAAGTTCGGTGCTTGAAAATCTGTTTTTTTTTTTTTTTTTTTTTTTTTTTTTTTGAATTTTTCGTAGTCTTGAGAATTCATAAAGGTTTGTATAAGTCTACTACCAGTAGTCTGTTTTTATATTTTTATCATTGTTTTCCCACAGAAAATATTAGGTACTAAATGTAGTGTTTGTGGTTTCTTAACTTGGTTGTCCTAAAGTGGTCCCAAAAGCCCAAATATGAGAAATCTTGGAATCACATGAAAGGAAAATACGTTCAAACAAATAAATCAGCTGTTTTATATAGTTTATTATTAAAACAACTTTGCCCACTGTAGGTTAGTTTAAAACAGTTTACATTATCTCTAGTTTTATAGTAGTAATAATTTTCAAAATGAAGTGTTTAAAATGTCTTCAAGCCCCTTGTTCCTGCATCCCAAAGCGTTACTTCTTCGCCATTTACTCTGTACTCGGCTTGAACATATATTTCTGGATAAGAGTGTCCGCGATTTTAGCATTAAACGAGATGACATTTCCACTAGAACCAGTCAAATATAACAAGACGGGTCAGCATCAGTACTGTCCTAAAGGCGAAACTCAGAATGTTACTAAACCCAATCCCAAAAATGAGTTCCACTGGGATCAAGCCACGCAGCATTTGATCATCCAAGGGTTCTACTACGGCTACTTGGTGGCGAACGTTCCAGGAGGCATGTTGTCGGACATGTTGGGGGGGAAGTCAGTCCTCGGGTACGGGTTTCTTCTGGCGGCAATCATGAGCATCTTGCTTCCCACCCTGGCGAAGTTAAGTCCCTACTGTTTCTTCGCAGGGAGGATAATTCAAGGTTTCGGCCAAGGTGTGATATTCCCCAGTTTGGCCTCTATGGTTGCCAAATGGGCTCCCCCAAATGAGAGGGCAACCCTAAACGGCATCATCCAGTCCGGGGTGTTGTTCGGGAACGCTTCTGGTTTCATCGTCTCCAGTTTCGTCCTGCCAGCTACCCCCGGGTGGGAGGAGATCTTCTACATCAACGGGGCCTTGGGGATCATCTGGATCTTCGGCTGGTACTTGCTCTGCTACAGCTCTCCAGCAAAACATCCGTTCTGCACCGACAAGGAGAAGGACATGATAGAATCTCGGTTGGGACAAAACGTTAAGAAGAAGCCTAAAAGAATTCCTTGGAAGAGAATACTGACGTCACCACCAGTTTGGTCGGCCGTGATGGCCAACTATGGGCACCTCTGGGCGAACTTCACCATGATCAACGAGATGCCTCTGTACCTCAACAAGGTGGTCAACTTCGACATCAAGAACAGCGGAGTGTTCTCCGCTACTCCCCACTTGTCCATGATCCCCACCGCTCTGCTCACCGGCTACCTCTGCGACTGGCTCGTCGACAAAGGATTCATGAGCCTCACCGTCAACAGGAAAATATTCGTTTTCCTCTCGAACACTCTTCCGGTTCCATTCTTGATTGCAGCTTCTCTCGCGGGCTGCAACAAAATCTGGGTGGTGCTTCTTTTCGCTCTCATGATGTTCTTCAAAGGCCTGGCGTACGCGACGCTCAAAACTCAGCCCGTGGATCTCAGCCCGAACTATGCGGGTATTCTAATGGGCTTAATCAACGGTACCGGGTCCATGTCTGGTTTCGTTTCTCCCATGATTGTCCCACTTTTCATCACGGGCGACGGGAGTCTAGACCAATGGCGGAAATTCTTCATGGTGTCCGGTGCTATCATGATTATATCGACTCTTCCGTTTTTGTGCTTCGGATCTGGAAATGTGCAGCCTTGGAACCAGGTGGAGGAAGAAGAACCAGAACCAAACGCTGAAGCGCCCAAAGAGTTGAAAGAAGAAAACGATTAGGTTAAAGAACTTTGCTTTGTGATTTAAAACGTTTCGTGTTGATAACGTTGTAGAATATTTTTATGTCTTTTTCTTATAAGTAATTTTGTTGAATACATAACTGTTTAATCTTTTTGAATATATATTCAAGTTTGCATATCATTATGTTTACATACTCCCACATTGAACCCATTAAAATCTTAATGTTAATAACGGAACTTGATTATTTGATTGAGTAGTCTACTATCTTACTACAGCTTAAAAACTTTCTTTTAAAAATTGGCTCAATTTAATTTACAAATATTTGCATTTAACACTATCTAGGCCTAGGTTCTGCATTACAATGCGGCCTAGAAGGATCCATTTGAAGCTCATCGTCGATTGTTAGGTAAAACCAGCAGCTGATCGACGAGTTAAGAATAACTTCCAACGCGATGACGTTATTTCACTGTCCGTATAGATTTGACCTTGAGCTAAGATTTCATAAACAAATAAGGAAAGCAAAATGAAGATAAACCTGGACAAAAATAATTTGTTTTGAATTAGAGATAATTCATAAAACAGTGAGATAGTGATAAGACTTTAATAGACCTGCTTTCGGACTTGAAAGGTTGGTTTTTCTGTGTGGTTCTTCTAACGAAATTATCTTACCATTGTATGCATAGAAATAGAAAACATATGTTAATATATACAGGGTGTTTCCGAACAACCAGGAAATATTTATGTGTGTTTTATTCCGAGACAATACAAAACATCACAAAAACATGTGTCCTAAAATGCTTCGTTAAGCCGTTGGCCACCATTTTGTTTTTCACTCATAATAATTATTATTTCCGTGACGGATGGTTGTATAAAGTTCATATTTGATATGAACTTTTAGGGCATTAATGTCCATTGTTAGGAAGAAAATTGATTTTGTCAAATGTGTATTTTCAAAATTGCGGCAATTAAAAATTTTAAGCTCAAATATCTCAAAACGGTACATTTCATCAAAATTTTACAAGATACAAAATAGTTGACAAATAAATTATCTAACGAATGATACCAAGTTTGTAAGGATCGGACAAACAATAACGGAGTTGCTGTGATTTTTCAACTAAAATAACCTAAATTTGCATTAATTATAAAGGAAAATCAATGTTTTTATGCAGAAAAATCTCGATAACTCCATTATTTGTTGTCCGATCTTTGCAATCTTCGTATCATTAGCTAGATAATTTGATTTGCAAACTTTTTGTGTCTTGTGAAATTTTTATAAAATTTACCAGTTTTGAGATATTTTAGTTTAAAAACTTTACATGGCCGCCATTTCGAAAATACACATTGGACAAAAATAATTTTTTTCCGTGAAAACGGATATTGATGCCATAAAGGTTCGTACCAAACATGAACTTAAAACAACCATTTGTCACGGAGATAAAAATTCTTTTGTGTAAAAAACAAAATGGCGGCTAGCTGCTTAACGAAGCATTTTAGGACATATGTTTATGTGATGTTTTTTTATTGTCTTTACCTAAGGACAAGGAACAAATATACAAAATATTTCCAAGTAGTTCGGAAACACCCTGCATTTTTACTCAACTAATGGCTCTCTCGTGGACGAAGCTGTCCGCTACCGCGCCACTTGCCCACGCCATTTACCCTCAACAGCTCAAGTAGGAGTTTTCTTGCGCCTGCATCGGTAAGTTAGGCAATTTGCAGGGGTGGGAAGCTTGGTCGGAGCATTCAAAGCCGAAGGCGATAGCAAAGACAACTGATCCAAACCCTCAACAATACTTTATGTATGTATTCAACGACACAACTTGCGAAATAATAGAGTGAAATGCAGATTCTTAAGTTCTAGTTAGTAATAGGGTATAAAATAATTTATAACACATGGTTAAAAGTTAGTAATAAGAAGAAAAACAGATATGAGCGGATTACTTGTAGAGGTTAGACAAGGCGTTCTATTTAGACCTATATTAATAAATATGTAATAAATTAAATAATATTAAATCAAATTGAAATTGAACCAATAGTTTGGACATAGATGAGCTATGAAGCACACCTAGCTCAAATAAAAATATTAATTATCCCTACATTGCATTGTTGTAATGTGCCTTTCAGCAGACAGCCAGTGACCTAGTGTCGTCTGTTGGATTGCGGCAAAACAAAACAAAGAACAGCTGTTTCATGTACTAAACACAGCATGCCGACATCTGGACTACTCTAATGTTGTTTACGCTGCTTTCTAAATAACATTGTTAGTTCACCTGTTTTCTACGAAGTCCTAGTCCAGCCTAGTTCTTAGATTCGTCAGACTTTATTTTTATCTTGGTTCCTCTATGAATGGGGTTTATAGATTTTGACAAATGGTAGATAACAGTGGGGATTGTTATCTGTTTTAATTTGACAGTGTAGTCTTCTTGTTAGCGAAGTTAAATATCCAAACGTCTTTCAAGTTTTTTAAGAATCATATTAGCGAATTTCCCTATAGGGAATACGCTATTACGGTAGTAGTCACGGTAAGACCTAAGCCCGGGACCATGATACTTTTTCGTTTTGAGGTCCCTAGAAGCCAAAAACACTGTTCGTTCAAATTATGTATATACAGGGTGTTTCCGAACAACCTGGAAATATTTTGTATTTGAGTTCCTTAGGTCAAGACAATAAAAAATGTCATATAAACATATGTCCTAAAATGCTTCGTTAGGCCGCTAGCCACCATTTTGTTTTTTACACATAATAATTTTTATTTACGTGACGGTTTGTTGTATTAAGTTCATATTTGGTATAAACCTTTATGACACCAATGTTCATTTTCAGACTAACATAGATTATTTTTATTTTAGACTAAGATAAATTATTTTTTTCCAATGAGTATTTTCAAAATGGCGGCCATTTGAAATTTTTAAACTCAAATATCTCAAAATCGGTAAATGTTATCAAAATACTATAAATAGCAAAAAAGATGAAAAATTAAATTATCTAACCAATGGTACCAATTTTGTAAGGATATGACAACAAATAACGGAGTTATTGAAATTTTTCTTCTAAAGTAACCTAAATTTCCATGCATTTAAATGGAAAATCAACGATTTTATGCATAAAAATGGCAATAACTCCGTTATCTGTTGTTCAATCCTTATAATCTTGGTATCATTAGTTAGATAATTTTATTTTTTAACTTTTATGTCTCTTGTAAAACTTATATAAAATTTACTGGTTTTGAGATATTTGAGTTTAAAAATTTCAAATGGCCGCCATTTTGATAATACACATCGGACAAGAATAATTTTTTTCCTGAAAATGGAAATTGGTGTCATGAAGTTTCATGCTAAATATGAACTCAATACAACAAACTGTCAATGAAATGAAAATTATTAGGTGTAAAAAAACAAAATGGCGGCTAGCGGCTTAACAAAACATTTTAGGACATATGTTTATATGATTTTTTTACTGTCTCGACCTAAGGAATATATATACAAAATATTTCCAGGTTGTTCGGAAACACCCTGTATATATCTATGTGTCCGTGAACACGTTAACTTTTGAACGGAACCAAGGGCGGATCCAGGACCGAATTACGGGGGGGGGGGGCGGTTTCCATGAGAGGGCAATAGCAACTTAAAACATCGGGGTGATTGTTTCGGGGAGGAGGGGGGTGCAATGACCTTGAACGTCGCGTAAACAGGTGAGGAAGCGCCCCCACAAACATTTACGTAAATTTAAATCTTAGACTCTTAATCTTAAGTAAAAGCATAAGATTATGTCTGAAACGTGTTTTTTTTTTTTTTTTTTTTTTTTTTTACATTTTGTAAGATAACAGAAGTTTTCGTCTTTAGTGCAAAGCAGTCTAGTTTTGATTTAAAAACCCGATTAAAGGACGTATTTGAAAATAAAAAGTATGAATTTTTTAGTTCTATTTATAAATTTTATTTATAAGAAGAACAATCAAAACAAAAAAGAACAAACAAAAGAACAATCCTCATGTAACAAACCATTATGATGTAAGCGTACTGTATTTGCAAAAAGGTAAACTACAATTAAATTAAAAAATCTTGCTTGGTTACTTTCTGTTTCTTCTTATAGATGACATAAAAGATTACTAAGGAGTAACCGATCTTCCAATCATACTTACTAATCAATGTGCTGTCACTGTTACATTTATTTGTAAAGTTGGAACTATAGTTGAACTAGTTCCATGAAACAGCTATATTGTATTTTATACAGGGTGAACAACTTAACTGTGCCACCATTGGCATATCCTAAACTATGAGATTTAGAGAAAACTTTAAATGGGGAACATCACCTATCTTTTTAAGATGATAAAAAATATGAATCCCATTTTCTTCGAAATGGCCGCCATTTTCAAATATGGCGGCCAACTTTAAAATTTCTTATGGAACACCCTATATTTTATGGTGTTTTTGAAATTTACATGTAATTTTAAGACATTTTTATTCTTTGACATTTTTTTCTAAACCTAATGGTTAGGGAGCTACAGGTAATTAAATTCATTTTTAGTTCCATAAGAATAACATGGGTCAAACTTTATCTGCTTACATATCCGAGACCATTATGTAAAATAAAAAATACTCAAGAATAAAAATGTCTTAAACTGACGTTTTAATGCCATTTTTTTTCATAATAACACCAATTTTCTACAAATTTTATATTTGGCCGCCATATTGGAAATAAGTTAATTTATGCGTAAATGATAATTTTTATGTGTGAAATGTTCTTTAAACATAATTTTAAGACATTTTCATTCTTGAGTTTTGTTTTTTTTTTAATCGTTTATTTTGGCTACATGACAAATATGTCCATGGCTTGCCATAACTATATACAAGTTGGAGGAACATTAACAATTAATTATACATTAGTTATGATTAGTCCACTTAAAAAGTTATACATTGATGTCGCTAGACAACAAGAATTTGCAAAGAGCTTCTAAAATCGTCCTTTCGTTTCCCTCGAGAAGAGACATGGTATTCACTGGAAAGAACACATTATTTTTTCTCAGGTCTTGAAAACATTCTTGAGTATTTTTTATTTTACTGAATGGTTTCGGAGATATGGACAGATAAATTTTGCCCCATGTTATTCTTATGGAACTAAAAATGAACTTTGATTACCTGTAGCTCCCTAACCGTTAGGTTTAGAGAAAAATGTCAAAGAAAAAACAGGTCTTAAAATTACATGTAAATTTCAAAAACACCATAAAATATAGGGTTTTCCATAAGAAATTTTAAAGTTGGCCGCCATATTGGAAAATGGCGGCCATGCAAAAGAAAATGGAATTCATATTTTTTATCACCTTTAAAAAATAGGTGATGTTCCCCATTTAAAGTTTTCTCTAAATCTCATAGTTTAGGATATGCCAATTGTGGCACAGTTAAGTTGTTCACCCTGTATACAAAATCAATGGTACAACCTATATGGTGCACTGCATAAGTTATTTATAAGTTCTTTTTTGCATTTTTTGCAATTGTACAGAGATGCTAAACCAGAATTTCGACCTCGGTGAACGTACGTATCACCGTCAAAAAGCTTATAAAAACTGCCGTAATTTTGCATTTTTTTACGTTTGGATAATTTTGTCCCTGAAGAAACTGTTTTTCATGAAAACAACCGATTATCATTTTAAAAGTACATCGAGTTTTGTTTTACAAATTAAGACAAAAATATAGTTTTACAATACAGTCAATATGGTCTTATAGTTTTTCTAATATCGCTCTTCAGAGTTACTCAAATTATCCATTGACCCTAATTTTCATGTGTAAAGCTATACACCATGTCGAAAGATAGGCCTAATCGACAAAAATTCATCAGGGTTTTTCTTATACAGGCTTATATCTTGCTTAATTTTTCGTCTGTCTTTCTATATGTGGTTTCAATATGCCTAAGTATTTTTAAAAATCTTAGCAAAATACACATTTTAAAAAAATTTTATATCTCACTAAGAATTTAAAATATCAATTCTGCTTCCAAAATGGCGGCAATTTAATTTTCGCAGGAGTGCTTTCGGTGGCTTGCCATTGTCAACTGTTAGGGCCTAGTCGCCGAAAGCGCGCCGAAAGGACAACATCACCGATTTGTTGAACACCGGACCACCACGACATCTACGTCTAATTTTAAATGGTCTTAATTAATAAGAAATTTAACGTAATTTTGAAATGATTAAGGATGATTTTGGTAACAAACCGTTCCTTCAAGGTCAAAACCAGAAAACGTAAAAGAATGAAAAATTACGCCAGTTATTAAGCTTTTTGACATGATCCGGAGGGTCGGTAAAGTCGAAAAATTTTTGCATCTCGGTACTATCACAAAGTCCCACTATCCCATTTCATGATAGACCCTACTTTGGATGACAAAGTTAGTGTACTAAAACGGTGATTTTTGGGGTTGTTTACATTGCGCGCGAATGGCGGAAACAACCGAGGTTAGCTTCGGAGCTTCGGGCTCGCCAACATTGCGTCGCGCTAATCGACATTCTCGCCAGTTCGGCTTCGCATGTCCTTGTCCGTCGGCTTCGGGCATGCAGCCTTTGAATGATTGCAACGCTGACGCAGACTGCACAAAATTTTCATACTTTGATTTATATAGTGTTAATAAAACAACCTTAAAATGCATTAAAAAATTGTCAATTTTTTAATATTGAAATACAATGTCTATAATATTTTTAAAGTGTTATGGAAAGATATGAAATAGGCCAGGTAAAACTGCTCGAAAATTTTCTGTACGGGGGGGGCGATCGCCCCTTCCGCCCCTCCCTGGATCCGCCAATGAACGGAACCTCCGATTTTGATGAAATTTGGTACAGGGGTGTAAGCCAGCGTCTACTACGTTGAGCGAACCAGAATGATCGGACCATAGGAACGGGGTTTTATGGGGTTTCAAAAAGGTTAAAAATGGGTTTTTGGCTTTTATTTAGAAAATTCAACAATTTTAACTTAAACCATTTAAAAGAGCTTAATTGATAAAATTTGGTAAGTACATTCATTCGGAAGCGTTTAACTTATATTTGCTTAGAAAACCCATATGGCGGCAAACCTACGTACTCACCCCTATGGGGTTTATGGGGAAAATAAAAAGAACACCATAACCTGATAAAATTTGGTATAGTACATTCACTAGGTAGGGTTTAACTTATATTTACCAACAAAACCCACATGGCGGCAAACCTACAGTTACATCAGTTACAGATATCGCAGAATATCTTGGCCTCTGACATACTCCACTTCTGGATTCAAATTGGTAAACATATGGTACTAAAATCAGTCTGCGACAATCTGCAATTTCTTCGCTCTACTCCAATTACTTGAACTGTAAACGGTCGTCACAGGCCAAGATGTTCCGTGTTATCTGTACATTAGGTTTGGCTTAAAATAAAACAGCTGATTAGGAGTTACTGAAAGAAATTATAAGTTGCTCTGCTAAGAACGGGCTGATGTCCGTGATTGAATTTATTTTATAGGTCATAAAATCTCTTTAACAAACAACAAAATGGTTTTCTTTAAGAATTATATTTAAACATTGTATTAGCGTGAATGGAGCATTGAAATATTTTTGCAAAACCTTTTCTTAGTGAGCACAAATGAGCAAAGAGGACCGACCATGTCAAATTTCAACCCCTCCACCCCAGGCCCTATTCCTGTATCATTATGAAGTCCTGTGGGAGGAGAACTAAAGGACTTCAAAAACTATATTTGCAAAACCGTTTCTTAGTAAGTACCTATGATCAAAGAGGAACATCCACGTTAAATTTCAATCCCATAGAATCCATGGCAAATTTCTTTGGGGATGGAGCCCTAAAGGAAATTTGCAAAACCATTTCTTAGTGAGTATCTATGAGCAGGGTTGAGATTTGGATGTTCATGTCAAATTTCAACCCAGTAGGCTCTTTAGTAATTTTGAGATTCTATGAGGTGGAGACCTAAAGGATGTCTGCAAAACACTTATTTTTATTGAGCAACTATGAGCAAAGGACTTCTTCACAGAACTATTCCCAGAATGCTGAGGGCTGGAAATGGCGTTTGCAATCTGGTGGACTTCTTCTCGGACTCCCTGGGAACTTTTAAATGTTTGGTCCCCTCTCTACCCAACAATCGTGGAGAGTAGAGTCTTCTTTGTGCATGAAGTGAATTCAGTGAAGTGTGTGCTTGGTGGCTGCGTTAAAGGTCCACATTTGTGTTTGTTGGCAGCATGGTCTCCTCACATTCCCTACTCAACATAGTGTTTGTGATTTGTTGGTAGCTGCGTTAAAGGGCTACACCAGTGTCTGTGGGGGCATGGTCTCCTCACAAAAATAATCCAAAACCAACACTATGTGCATATCTATTTTCTTTGTTGTCTTCCGTCTTCGAGAGTATATTGTTTTCTTGTTATCATATTGTATATCTATCTATATTGTTACTCGTTGTTTTTGTTCCATAGTTTATTAGTCTAAGTAATTTAATATCATGGCATTGTCTACCATCTTGTATAATGATGTACTTGTAATTTTGGTTTAACCGTGGGAAATAAATAAATAAATAAAAGTTTCTCCAAATTTCAACCCCGCAGGCCCTATGGTTTTCAGATTGATTGATTTCTTAATTAGTATTTAAATTGGCCTCCAGGATAACATTATACTTCAATTTCAAAGACCTGTAGGGTGGTGCCCTGAGGGAATTTAACAAAAGTATTTCTTAGTGAGCACCTATGAGCAAAGAAGAACATCGAGGCCAAATTTCAACCCAGTAGGCCACAAAGTAATTTTGTTGTCATGTGGAGTGCCCTGAAAGTGCCTTCCAAAAGTATTTCTCAGTGAGCTCCTATGAGCAAAGTGGATCTTCCAATCCAAATTTCAACCCCTTAGGTCATCTGGTTTTTCAGATTCGTTGTTTCTTTGATTCCTAATCCTCATTAAATTATGAATTGAATGATCCTAATGCCGTTACGCTTTGCAAAACTTAAAACTTAAATTGTTTTAAATTGTTTAACCCTAGAAGCGGCCATTGCCGGATATCCGGCAATTTCATTTTTGCGAAAATCGTCAATTGCCGGATTCCGGCAATATAGGTCAATTTTTGTTCAACTACTCATTACACATGGAAAACGATCAATAAATGTAATAATATTGATACCATTTTAAAGAGGATATTCCAAACTTTCATTTTCATACATAACCAAACCTTGTACTATCAAGAGATCGACGCAATTCGTATTATAATTTGAACGAAATTTAGCGCGCGAACCATTTCCGCCTCAAAAACGGCGAAACGTCTAAAAACATATGTTTTTAAAAAAATTTTACTTTTTGTATTTTTTTGACTATCAGGAAGCCGTTGGTATGATTGAAAAGAGCACGAGTTCTTCTTTCGTTTCCAGTGATAAACATTTGTCATATGACTTCGCAAAATAGGAAAAATAATTTTTTAAATCAGCTAAAATGTGCGGTGCATAGTTTGGCCAATTTGCCGGAAATACGGCAAATTATAAATCGTCTGTTAAAACAATTATTAATGAGTTTAGCGTGTTATAAATCATATAATTTTGTTGCTAGGAAAAAGTTATACATATTAGTAGCGATTCCTTCCTCTATGGTGCGTCCGGTGGTCTGTGGAAGAAGACGGAAATAGTTGTATTGCTAGGCTATTGCCGGTGTGAAACCTCACGCGTCTCATCCCAAAAAATTTTAAGGAACCTTAATATTTTTTATATTTTACTTGTATATATGTATATATTCTTGTTCAGGAAGATATGCACTTCAAATAAATGTACCAGTTATCTTATTATTCAACTGTAAGATAATTATATCAGCTTTCAATAACTAAATTAGGGTTTTTGTCAAGAACAAATTATGTTTTCCTACACATGATAAGTAAAAAGAAAAACAGTTATTTTTTGTTCATAAGTGTATTAATACCAAAGAATATATTTTAAAGTTTAGTAAAATAACAAGTCTTTTTTATATTTACCTATACTTCGATTTTATTTCTTTGTGTCAAACATATAACCTAAGTTTGTCAATTTTGCCCATTTTACCTATTTTTATCAATAACTGAGGATAAAAAAAATTATTTCCAATAAACCAAACACATTTATATGTAGAGAAATAAATTAAATACAGTTTATTGTTTAGATTGAGTTTTAATTAAATATTGTAAGAGTTCTAGTAGTCTAATTAAAAAATATTTCAAAATTATTTATAAAATTTATTGTTTGCATTTTGTTAATGATATACTAGCAGCGATTAGTTTAATTTGATTTTATTTAAATGCTATGTTCTTTCGTGAACAAAATGAGTATGCATATGATAGGGTTATCGTGTAAGGTTAAGTCACAGAGAGGGTTTGAAGTAACCTCTGCAGATTTTGTTGGAATACGGCCTGACGGGTAGATTTTTGTTCTAATTTCGACCCGTGCATCCATTCACTTAAATGTCTTAAGAAAATCTTTTTTATTATTTCCTTATACTTATGTATATTTTCTTGTTCAGAATGATCTGTACTACAAAAATATGTACAGTTGATCATATTAACAAGTTGTATAAAAATTATATGAAGCTTTGTGTAACTAAATTAGGTTTTTTGAAAATAAAAATAAAAAATTTAAACACATATAAAGTAAAGAACAAAAATTTGTATGGTACAAAAACGCATTATTTCTAATAAATACATTATACAGTTTAGTAACATAGCACATTTACAGTAATATGTATATATTATTTACTTTATTTTTATCTTTCAAATGTACAGGGCACGTTTGTAAATTTTTTCCATTTTCCGTAATTTCCCCTGTAACAGTTGTAAAAAAATATTTCTAACAAACTAAACATATTTCCACGTAGGAAAATAAATTGCCTACATTTTGTACATCTTTGATTTTCTGTATAAAAATCTGTGTAAAAGTTCTAGCACTCTACTTTTGAAAAATATTTCAACATTTTGCAAAAAAATTGGTTTTTTCACATTTTGTAAAAAACGTACCAACAGGGATTTCATTTAATTTATTTTAGAAATAATCTACGTCTTTTTCCGAACAAAATGAATATGCATATGACTAGGTTATCATTAGTAGTTTGGACACTGTTAATTTTTTTTAAAACGTCTGCAAAATGGCCGAAATTGACTGGCCGCTTAGCGCACACGCACCGATTTGGCCTGGCCGCTCCTAGGGTTAAAATTGTTTTAAACTCTTTAGGGTGATATATTCCCAATACTGGATTGGTCGGATGTAATTGATTTAGAACTAAATGTAACTTTTGTATTGTATCAAAATAAATTGGTAGATGTCGAGCAACACGTGCACTAGTTATTTACATTCAACATTCCATGAGCCTTAACAATTATTAACTTGTAGCGTTGTAGGCATACCTCGTAATAAAGTAAAAGTAAGTCTACCTTACCTATCAATTACACCGATCACTGTTTCAGTCTTTATCCATACTATTAAAAAATTACACAGTTTAAAATGATTACAATTTAATAATTTATTGCTTAAAACCAAACCAAAAGAAAAAAAAACTGTCTCAACAATCAAGACCAGCTGATGTGCTTCACAATGTACTCAATAATATTATCCGTGCGCATAATTTTAAGAAAATCATTCGACCCGTTTTTGAGATCCGGGTGCAAACATACATGCATAAAAACAAATATACCTTACTCATATTAGAGTATAGAATCAAGTTCGCAAATGCATAGCCCAGAACTTATTAAGCTAATTTGATTATTCAAAATATCTTATTAGTTTATATAATATAGGGTTATTAGTTTATATTATATATAAACTAATATATAATATTAGTTTATATTATATATATAGGGTGAGTCGGTGGCGTAGTGGTTAGCGCGCCGCACTTCGGGACTATTGCAGCGATGTCGTGGGTTCGAATCCGCGTTCTGCCAGTGACTTTTATCAGTACCTTTCACCTTGTACTGTAGCGGCTCACCCCCTTACTTTGTCTAATACGTTCCACGCACAGATCAATAGTCTATGTGGACGGGGTAAAGTAAGGCAAAAATAAGTCCGCCAACCTCTTAAAAAAAAAAAAAAATTAAATAACAGGTATATTCTAAAACTATTTATACAAAAACAAAACAAATTTTACAAAAAAAAAAAATCTTGTGGTTTATTAAAAAACATTGATAGGAGTTTTTTTGTTATTTATTTAAATTTAATATGTACAAAGTCTTGACTTTAAAATTACTATTACAAAGATTATAAAACACACATCTTAAGACTTCAGTGAACAACCATGTAATGAGCTTTACAGTGCACTGAAACAAAAATCATTTTAGCTTTCTTCATCTCTCCAACACTTTGAGTATCTTTTGATACAACTTCTGATGTTCACGAGGTGAACTTTGAGACCACTGAAAAAGAAAAAGCCTCGATTAGTTAATCCTGAAGAAGAAAAAACGGTCAAAATATCAAAATTAAGTAGACACGACTTTTTATAAGGAACCGGGCTAGATAGGGATTCACAGGACAGGCTAATTAAGAATGGGATAGAACCATGTATAAGCTTGTGACAAATATTTTAAGCCTCTACAGATTCGAGATTTTAGAAGACTGGATTTTACAGAGAATAATCCCAAATTTACTCATAATACCTTTCCTATCATTATTTTGACTACTTTATTCTTCTCAGAAACTTAAGAGTATAACCTAAAAGTCAATGGAGAAAAAGTATTTTTTTAGTGAGCCAACGCCCTTAAGTACAGGCTGGAAATCATTGGGGTATCATTCAAAAGTAACAAAACTCAAATGAGATTTTTGAAATAAGTCCGGTTTGCACATAATTTGTATTTTAGCATACAGTTAGAATCCCAGTATTTTTGTTGAAAATGATCTTTCTTTACTGAAAGTTCTTCCACAAATTTCTTGAATTTTTTTTAAAAAGCTGTTATTCACATAAGGTTACTTTTCCACAAATGATTTTATTTTTAAAACTTTGGGGAAACAAATTCCCAACCATCTGATAAAAAAACCATCTGATTCCAGGTTTAAAAGCTATTTTAAGCTCTGCTATTTTGTTTCCTTTGTAAATTTATCGAGCAAACATACAGTCATTAGACAGATAATGTCCACTACACTGGTTATAAAACTGCACCTATGACCACCAAATAAAAACACTTATCTCACAGCCTGTGATGGTCCAATGTAAGTTTTATATGTTATGTCTAAATGACCATATCTGGAGTAATCTCTGCTGCACATACTCATAGTAACAGTTGTGATTCCCTTTATCTTTTAATATTTTTATTGAACTCCATTGATTACCTCAAATGTTGAGGAAGAACTGCAAATCAATCCCCGAGCAACATAATTTTTTATCTCAGCGAAAATGTTTTTAAAACCTTTAACATCTCAAACCAAAGAAATTAGTTCTTTTTTCTTTATATTAAAGTGTAATTGATCAACTATTGTGATGTCATTAAAATTAAATTATTAACTGACTGGGTATTACAGTGGTGCTTTAATTTAATTTGTAGTTTAATCCCACCAAAGTGAAAAACTTTGGAGGTGATTACAGACTGAAAAAAATCTACCATTTATCATTGAGCTATCGATTAACGATGTTTTCATTACAAGACTCACCGATAAACTCGGAGACAGGGTCGTTGTCGCCATCGCCTCTCATTGTACCCGTGATCTCTTCGTTCTCCACGATTGGTAGGAACAGCTGCACAAACTCTGGAGTGTACGGAGGGGCGATAGCCTCCAGCACCTGATACAGTTGTTCATATATCACTATCACAATAATAAATAAAAATAATGATTTATTAAATATAAAATTTAATAACAAATACTGCACGATAAAGGGCTTACAAAAAAAAATATCAAACTTGCAGGTTGAAATAGTCAGTGATTCTCTAATGGTTCTTTACGTAAAATTTTTGGCATTTTCTTCAGTGTCTTTCAGCATTGTTAAACACAAGTTCACGCTCCTCACACCAGTGTATCAAAGTGTTTGCAGCAGACACAGTAGCGACACTTCAATTGAAATTCCATGTATTAGGGTGCCCATCACATGGGTACACCAGACATACCAGTAATGAGCTCGTTCAAGTTCATCTACCACAATCCACCGCAAACTGTTTTTTTTAAATTTTTTTTGCCTATCATGTGACTAATCCCACAGATAACATGTCTGGAATTTTTAATGTGATAGGCTAAAACAAAAACAGTTTGCAGTGGATTGCAGTGAATGAACGTGAATGAGCTCATCGATTATATCAGTGGATTGGAGCACGGAGCGCTAGTGATGGTTGGCTAGCGTGCGTTGTGATTGGCTGCAGAGTTAACTCGGATGCCAGTCACAACCCCCACTAGTGAACCATCACTAGTGCTCCAAGCCACAGATATGCTCGTTATTGGAGTGTCTGGTGGTTTCAGCGGACAACTGAAGTGACTGAGTGTCATGACTGTCTCCGAATTACCTATATATTGGACTGTGAGACGACATAACTTTGTCACAGCTAATCGTGTATTTTGGCTCCAAGGCCTCCTCAATTGTGGCTTCTTGTACAGTACATGCTACCTCCTGTACTATCTCTTCATCTGTTTGATCAGCACCTAGATTATTGTCTTTTAAGATCAATCTTTTTTAGTATGCAATGATTCTTGTGGCTTGTTAATATTACTAAAAAGTGTAATTGCGTCATTCACAACTTTGTTATTAGCTTGGACTTGTTCATTACCGTTGTCTTTCTCTTTGAGGAGTGGATTTTCTAGCCAAATATGTTTCCAAGGTCTTATTAGAGTTAAAGAATTTTGTGTGAGATGGATCATCGGACCACCAAGCATGTAGGCTCATAAAGTGTCTATCGCGATTCAACAGTAATCTTTATAATATCTTTATAAAAAGTATGCATTAACACAAACTACTACTGTGTACCAAATGGACAACTGAATTTTTAACAATTTAACCCTAAAAGTGCCAGACAAAACCTATTTTGGTGTACAGTGGAACTATATAATAAACTGTAATATATATTAATAGAAAACTATAATATAGAAACTTTTCAAACAACTTCAAGTTACTGAATGAAATACAATCTCAAACAAAACGCCTTGTACTAGCATTGTAATTTAATTTAAGTTACTCTTTTCGATGTACAAATGTGCACTCCTTGAATGAGAGTGGTAGATTGATGAAAACTATAAACAAATGCCGATGTAATAATTACCGTGCTATTCCAGGAAAAATTCTATAGAATTCAAATCTTTCTTATGGATGGAGACGGCACTACCTGACAGAAAACCTCAAATAACTCAGTTTCATGTATTTGGCACTTAGCATGATTTCCATTTCAACGCTTCAAACACAAAATTTGATTTGATAACTGATGTGGTAGGCTTAAGACACCAATTTTAAAAATTATATAAAAAGAAACATTAGTATTAAAACAATGGTACCTAAATTAATATTTTTTAACATAAAGGGCAAAGTTTTATATTTGATGAAAAGGTAGAACGAAAAACCAAAAAGTTACCCAAGTACATAATTCAATAACTTAATGATAAGTCTATCGAAACGGATTGGTGGAAGATGAGTTTAAGGAGATGAGTTGGTGGCGATATAAGTTTCCTTGACTATGGTAGGCTAATGACAGTGTGACCAACCTCGGTGACAAAATAGCGGATGAGTGATATGTCGGTGTCGCCGCGTTGCCAGCACTGCTTGATGTACTTGACCACAGGCATGACACAGCCCCGGCTGAGAAGGTTCACCATGCGGTCCAGCAACATCTTCCTCATCTCCAGCTGTCGTAACAAACAACATGTTATTTCAATTTAAAAATCTTATCCTCTAAAACAAGCACTGTATTAGAAAATTTTTTCCATCTTAGGATATATGATTTTTTTTTGTTATATGTTTTTTGGGTTTTAGCTATAAGGAATCAATCGGATTCCTCACAAGGCTGGGAATAATCCGGTTTCAGTTCCACAGCTCTGAGTAAATAATCACTTGATAAAAATGGATTCCATCAAAAACTTTCGTCTTCAGTCACAGAAAGATCTCAATTGGGTATAAAATCTTTAGAGCGTAGTAAAATGTGTCTATTAACACATTAGTTGCAAAGTGTAAATTGCAGTCAAGATGACTGTAGTGCCAGGTGAGCTACATCCCATGCAATGGTGTCAGTTTTTGCGACATCCGTGGATGTCGCCAGAGTTTTTGTTGGTTAAAAAACCAACATTTTACTCTTTGTTACCTGTAAGTGTTGCCAACGCTGCAGGAAACAATAATCGTTCTCGTTTGCGTTGGAGATTTTTTGTCTGGACTATTATTAAAATAAGGAATTTCAAAGCAGAGTAGAATTTATGGTTTTATATTTACCTTGATTGATAATTTTAAAATAATACTATTATTAAAATAAGGAATTTCAAAGCAGAGTAGAATTTATGGTTTTATATTTACCTTGATTGATAATTGTTAATTTTGTCATTACCTAATGGTTTGTTACAAACCAATAATCCAAATGTAAAACAGAGTAATATGGTGTTATTACAATAAATATCGTACCCGTGGCAAGACTCCTTCATTCTCTTTTTCAATCAGCTGTGTAATGGTAAATATTATAAAGTAACTTGACTTCCGTTTTAGTTTCGACGCTTCATATACGGAACACAAAAAAACACTATTCAGCTGACCTTAGGAAGAAGTTATGCTTTTTCCTCTACAGACCTTGACTTGCAGTAACTTTTCTAATCGGTAATATTTCTTCTTAGTGACACTTAAAGGTTAGGTTTGTTTAGGGAATCAGTTACCACAAAGATGAGTTATCTGCAAGAAAAATTCACCAATCCGTTTTTAGGTAAGTGTACCGGCTAGAAAAGACACTTTCCAGAATAAAAAATGTTCAGCGGACATAACTTTACCTGCACAAGAATCTCCAGCTCATCCTGTTTGGACTCGAACAGTTTGATGAAGAGCTGCAGCACTCTGTGATGAAGCAGGGGATGGCAGGTGACTACCTCGTCCAAAACCGCCAAGTGTATGGGCGTGTGTTCCGTGCACAGCTTGAAGTAGCTGGGCTCCGTCACGGTACATTCCACCCATCGCACCACACCCACCGACACCACCGGGTATCTAATACACACATTTCATTCTACATAAGTACTTATCGTTAAACAGGGCCATTTGTTTAAAAACTGGTTTGAAGCAAAGCAAAACACAAAATACCTTTAATAGGCTATATGAAACAACTCTCCTAGATTCAATTGTAACAAAATGTTACTTTTCCTATTCATATTGTTTGCCTCTAGCTGCATCCCAGAATTGGACAGAGTAGCTGACGTAGTTGTTTCCAGCCTTCCTCCGTCACAAAAAAATTTGCTAGGCTGCTGAGCGATGGTTTGGTTGGGTTAGGTTATGATATGTTTAATTGGTTAGAGCAAAATGACAAAGTAAATCAACGATTGAAATTAGCGTTTGATAAGCAACACAATAATATAAGCAGTGCGGCGCAAACAACACTATACTTGCTTATTTCCAATCTATATTCTCAACAATGTACGGCCGAGCTGGAATTTCTATGAAAATCAATGGGTAGTAAATAGTTTTAAAACATTTTATCACTTAAAAATTATTAAAAATATAATTTTGTTACCTGGTAAGTACCCTAAATTGTAAGAGAGTAGTTCAGGTTTACTTACAACTTTATTTGTTTACCCTTCACTTGAGAAATACTTTTGCAATGCTCACTGCTCAGCTCTCCCACTCTGAATTTTGCCTCTTTTTTTTGTAAATATTTGGTTAAGCTTGAGTTAATTCCTAGAGGACAACCATCATTCGTACATTCAATGTTAGACAATAACCACTTTTGGTGAGATGAGAGCTGTGCGAACATGTCAAAATATTTTCTTTTGTGGACTATGCAGCTTTTATCGAGTTTATGTAAACCTACCTTAATAATGTGTCCAAGCCAAATCTCAAATGACCTGAATTTTCATTAAAGATTCTGATAACAAATTGAATCTACTGAGGTTAGATGTTGTAGCTGTGCCGAATGTAAGCTCCAGTTTGTTAAATTTTTTACCAAAAATGAAGGGAAAGAAGTTCCACGGTTCTTGGAATACCACAATATAGTTGTAATATTAGTCATTACCTGGAAGCAAGGTTCAATGAATTGCTTCCCTCTAGGGTCTTCAAGTACTACATACCACTGTAGCCCCTCACCTGATGCAGTGATAGAGCGTGTTGAGCTCTGCTATCAGCTCCGAGCTCCCCTTGGTTGTGCTGCACACCGTGTGCACCTTCTCAATCAAGTACTACATACCACATAGCCCCTCACCTGATGCAGTGATAGAGCGTGTTGAGCTCTGCTATCAGCTCTGAGCTCCCCTTGGTCGTGCTACACACCGTGTGCACCTTCTCAATCAAGTACTACATACCACATAGCCCCTCACCTGATGCAGTGATAGAGCGTGTTGAGCTCCGCTATCAGCTCCGAGCTCCCCTTGGTCGTGCTACACACCGTGTGCACCTTCTCAATCAAGTACTACATACCACTGTAGCCCCTCACCTGATGCAGTGATAGAGCGTGTTGAGCTCCGCTATCAGCTCCGAGCTCCCCTTGGTTGTGCTACACACCGTGTGCACCTTCTCAATCAAGTACTACATACCACATAGCCCCTCACCTGATGCAGTGATAGAGCGTGTTGAGCTCTGCTATCAGCTCCGAGCTCCCCTTGGTTGTGCTACACACCGTGTGCACCTTCTCAATCAAGTACTACATACCACATAGCCCCTCACCTGATACAGTGATAGAGCGTGTTGAGCTCTGCTATCAGCTCCGAGCTCCCCTTGGTTGTGCTACACACCGTGTGCACCTTTTCAATCAAGTACTACATACCACTGTAGCCCCTCACCTGATACAGTGATAGAGCGTGTTGAGCTCTGCTATCAGCTCCGAGCTCCCCTTGGTTGTGCTACACACCGTGTGCACCTTTTCAATCAAGTACTACATACCACTGTAGCCCCTCACCTGATACAGTGATAGAGCGTGTTGAGCTCTGCTATCAGCTCCGAGCTCCCCTTGGTTGTGCTACACACCGTGTGCACCTTTTCAATCAAGTACTACATACCACTGTAGCCCCTCACCTGATGCAGTGATAGAGCATGTTGAGCTCTGCTATCAGCTCCGAGCTCCCCTTGGTTGTGCTGCACACCGTGTGCACCTTCTCAATCAAGTACTACATACCACATAGCCCCTCACCTGATGCAGTGATAGAGCGTGTTGAGCTCTGCTATCAGCTCCGAGCTCCCCTTGGTCGTGCTACACACCGTGTGCACCTTCTCAATCAAGTACTACATACCACATAGCCCCTCACCTGATGCAGTGATAGAGCATGTTGAGCTCCGCTATCAGCTCCGAGCTCCCCATGGTCGTGCTACACACCGTGTGCACCTTCTCAATCAAGTACTACATACCACTGTAGCCCCTCACCTGATGCAGTGATAGAGCGTGTTGAGCTCCGCTATCAGCTCCGAGCTCCCCTTGGTTGTGCTACACACCGTGTGCACCTTCTCAATCAAGTACTACATACCACTGTAGCCCCTCACCTGATGCAGTGATAGAGCGTGTTGAGCTCTGCTATCAGCTCCGAGCTCCCCTTGGTTGTGCTACACACCGTGTGCACCTTCTCAATCAAGTACTACATACCACATAGCCCCTCACCTGATACAGTGATAGAGCGTGTTGAGCTCTGCTATCAGCTCCGAGCTCCCCTTGGTTGTGCTACACACCGTGTGCACCTTTTCAATCAAGTACTACATACCACTGTAGCCCCTCACCTGATACAGTGATAGAGCGTGTTGAGCTCTGCTATCAGCTCCGAGCTCCCCTTGGTTGTGCTACACACCGTGTGCACCTTTTCAATCAAGTACTACATACCACTGTAGCCCCTCACCTGATGCAGTGATAGAGCGTGTTGAGGTCTGCTATCAGCTCCGAGCTCCCCTTGGTCGTGCTACACACCGTGTGCACCTTCTCAATCAAGTACTACATTCCACTGTAGCCCCTCACCTGATGCAGTGATAGAGCGTGTTGAGGTCTGCTATCAGCTCCGAGCTCCCCTTGGTCGTGCTACACACCGTGTGCACCTTCTAAATCAAGTACTACATACCACTGTAGCCCCTCACCTGATGCAGTGATAGAGCGTGTTGAGGTCTGCTATCAGCTCCGAGCTCCCCTTGGTCGTGCTACACACCGTGTGCACCTTCTCAATCAAGTACTACATACCACTGTAGCCCCTCACCTGATGCAGTGGTAGAGCGTGTTGAGCTCCGCTATCAGCTCCGAGCTCCCCTTGGTCGTGCTACACACCGTGTGCACCTTCTCAATCAAGTACTACATACCACTGTAGCCCCTCACCTGATGCAGTGATAGAGCGTGTTGAGGTCTGCTATCAGCTCCGAGCTCCCCTTGGTTGTGCTACACACCGTGTGCATCTTCTCAATCAAGTACTACATACCACATAGCCCCTCACCTGATGCAGTGATAGAGCGTGTTGAGCTCTGCTATCAGCTCCGAGCTCCCCTTGGTTGTGCTACACACCGTGTGCACCTTCTCAATCAAGTACTACATACCACTGTAGCCCCTCACCTGATGCAGTGATAGAGCGTGTTGAGGTCTGCTATCAGCTCCGAGCTCCCCTTGGTTGTGCTACACACCGTGTGCACCTTCTCAATCAAGTACTACATACCACTGTAGCCCCTAACCTGATGCAGTGATAGAGCGTGTTAAGGTCTGCTATCAGCTCCGAGCTCCCCTTGGTCGTGCTACACACTGTGTGCACCTTCTAAATCAAGTACTACATTCCACTGTAGCCCCTCACCTGATGCAGTGATAGAGCGTGTTGAGGTCTGCTATCAGCTCCGAGCTCCCCTTGGTCGTGCTACACACCGTGTGCACCTTCTAAATCAAGTACTACATACCACTGTCGCTCCTCACCTGATGCAGTGATAGAGCGTGTTGAGGTCTGCTATCAGCTCCGAGCTCCCCTTGGTCGTGCTACACACCGTGTGCACCTTCTAAATCAAGTACTACATACCACTGTAGCCCCTCACCTGATGCAGTGATAGAGCGTGTTGAGGTCTGCTATCAGCTCCGAGCTCCCCTTGGTCGTGCTACACACCGTGTGCACCTTCTAAATCAAGTACTACATACCACTGTAGCCCCTCACCTGATGCAGTGGTAGAGCGTGTTGAGCTCTGCTATCAGCTCCGAGCTCCCCTTGGTTGTGCTACACACCGTGTGCACCTTCTCAATCAAGTACTACATACCACTGTAGCCCCTCACCTGATGCAGTGGTAGAGCGTGTTGAGCTCCGCTATCAGCTCCGAGCTCCCCTTGGTTGTGCTACACACCGTGTGCACCTTCTCAATCAAGTACTACATACCACTGTAGCCCCTCACCTGATGCAGTGGTAGAGCGTGTTGAGCTCCGCTATCAGCTCCGAGCTCCCCTTGGTCGTGCTACACACCGTGTGCACCTTCTCAATCGCTGACATGGTCATCTTCAGCTCCTCCTTGTTCAACAGCTTCTTGTTGACCTCGAACACACTAGCGCTGTACGCCAGCAGGAAGATGTACTTGGATTTGTGCTCGGGATTGAGCTTCACACCAGGTTTGAACAGCGAGTCCACCAGCAGCTCTGTAGAAAAGAAAATTGTGTGTGAGATCAGAAAAAATTAAACTATAGGTCTTTTTTATAAGTAGTGGAAAAGAAAAACAGCATCCTGGATTTTGATGCTGGATAGAAGGCACAAAACCCTTTAAGATAAAGCTAAATATGTATACTACCTTTTTTCCTACGAATGTAGTAGAAGACCTTGTAGTCTTATGGAAATTTCCGAAAAATTAGACTTTATTTGTGTCCCGAGGAAAATCTGTTGGATTTGAAATTTTTATTTGGTAGAGTTTGTGTTTCTTAACCAGCTTCACCTTCAAACAATCACTTTTAACTATTCCCACTCCTAATATTTGTTTGTTAAGTTTGTCCTGAAACTTTCACCCCTAGCACTAAGAATACCGGTAATAATAAACAGGAGTTATTTTCTCAGTTAACATCCGGTTGCTTGGTATGGGCCAACTTTATTCTCAAATTAACTCTGAATTCCCAGTCAAACTAGATGAACCATGCTTACATATAGTTGCAGACTTACGTTTGAGTCATTAGCAAAAACAAATTAATTCATTATATATAAATAAAAATCTATTCCAAGTGATTTTCTAGAAATCAAAATTTTGGTCCTCTTTAGATGTGATAACAAGTTACTGAATATCTTTCTGTCACATAACATTGACTTTTTTCTAAAATAGTTTATCTTTGTTTTTTGTGTATTGAAGGTTGTTGCTGTTCCTGTCCCGTATTATTTTTCTGGTAATTAAAAAATATGTTCAATACTTTTGTATAGAGCTGGTACAAACAGATATAACTGCTAACAGTAAAATCTCTTTTAACCAACCCCTACTGGACCAGACTATGGTCGGATAATGAAAAAGGTCGTTTAAGCCAAATAATACCGAAAAATGTGTTGAAATCAATAAAACAAGTACAAAATGTTAAAAAATTTTGCAACACAATCCAATTGTTCCTAATTCAAAAAATTAATTGATAAAGTTAACAGACACTTATGGTTTTAAAAACTGTTAAGTAACAAAATTAGCAAAGACAGCAGAGTAAAAATGTCTGCACGACATATTGAGAGCAACTGACTGAATTTGACTTGGTACGGAAACATATCATTGATCTGTTGAAACATGTGTTATTTGTAAATCATTATCGCAACAGTTATTTTTAATCAAAATCGCAACAGTTATTTTTAGATAAAAATCGCAACATTTATTTTAGATCATTATCGCAATATTGGCTCGCACAGTGGAAGTTTGTATATTCCTGAAAAACAGTCGGTTAACCCGACAGGCGGTTGATCTAAGGTCGGTTGAGAGAGCTTCTACTGTACTCTCGCTCCTACTCCCAGGGCGATACATAGCCAAGTTGATATTTAGCCGCATCAACATAGCCCCTCCACCTTCCTCTATCTCCAAAACAAATCATATATTCTTTACTCTATAAACACATTTGTAGAACAGTCAGTGTATAGGCTGTACAAAGTTAATTTGACAAATTCTGCAATCTTCCCAATATTCCTCGGTCACTCCTATTAGCTCCGAATCTTCTTTAACTCCACTACTTTGGCTGTAGACCTCCTTTGGGTCGTCTTCTTTTTAGATTCCACATTATCACTTGTTTTACTTATTGTTCTCTTCTCTTCTTCAAGAATTCCCTCCCTTTAGAGGGTTGATATTGATGATTCTTAAACCTTGCCCTGCCCATCTGATACTTCACCTAAATTCACAAACTACATTAAGATCCTTGTAACGTTCCCTGTTATGTCTTATCCTTCACTCTTCTTCTTCAACGTTCATGGGTCAAAGATGGTCCAACGGAAATAACAGCACTTGATTGAAATTGAAGACTCAGTATATAAAAATTTTGTGGGATCTGTCAAGTCTGAATGTCTAGCAAAATGGTATTCTAAATTACTTTGGGATAGCAGAAATCGAAATTAAATCCTTTTTTGGCTTTAACGAGTATGCTTTTAAGGTATTAATATAGTTTTCTTTGTCTTTTTCGTTTCCGGTATCCACTTGAGAGGTCCATCATATTAAGAGATTTTGGAAGAGCAAAACCAATGACCAGGAAGGAGATAGGAAGGAATTAAGGATGGAAGAGTTGAAATGGAAAACGTAAAAGAAGCGGCAGAATGTCAATAAATTAAACATAACAATATAGTCATAAAGAACGGAGTAAGAAGGAAGAAGAAAAT